>OY829914.1:116241375-116531375 GCA_963691935.1 Nephrotoma guestfalica
TCACTGCGAAAATAGTTTTTAGTGAATTTTGACTACCTATAGGTGTAATGATATAACGCGGACAAAATATACCGTTTGCGTGTCATTGTTAAGCTACCGCCTTATATCATGAGTGCTAAATTGCAGGGTTGCTGCAGACATGCCAGGGCATGTTCCTTAGTTTTGAAAAAAAGTTTCGTTGTCCGGTTGGTAATTAATAAGTCATTTTAGTGCAAAAATAATCCAAACAAAAGGTTCGGATAAAGCGCTGAAGCGCAATGATGATGGTTTTAATTCGCAGTAATTGGTGTCATCTCACGTATACATACATATATTAGTTGGAATAGTATTTCAGTTCAGAACGAGGGGATTGACTAAATTGCGTGATGCAGGAATCTCAGAGATGTGGCTTCGGGCAACTTCGACGCAAAGTGAAATTGACTGGAATAGGTGGTCGTTGTAAAAAATACAACATCTAAATTTTGTAATCAACCCTAATCATTTTAACAAAATATGTTTTTATGATGTGGTCCTAGTTCGAGGAAAGAAGTTTACAGTTTTTAGGGGACAAATATAATTTGACGACCTTGAAAATATCCTCTAATTGAAAACGCGTTGTTCATTCGTTGTCGTCTATTTTTTTGAGTTATTCTTGATGAAATTTTTTATCGGATGCAAGTATTTAATATGAATAAATGTATCTTCGAATTAGAAATAATTACGTGAGGAAGTACTAAACTTGTTTGGCCTATCCAACCATCGAACTTAGTCCTTATGTAATAGAGAAATAATTTTCATCTGAAATGTTAATTGCAATACTGAATGATTTCATACGTCAGACACCCCTTAAAACTTATCAAGGATCTGGTTTAACTCACAGATTTAATTGAATTTCGATAATTAGATAATTTATTACCCTCTATTATTTAGAGAAAAACATTCCCCAACAATTTATCGAATATTTTATTTTTAAATCCAAATATTTAATACAAATTTCAAGATGTTTTACATTTCTTATTATAATATATAAGTATATAAATATAGAAAGTTAATAATTCATATCGGAAATATTCAAACAACAATAATACTGCTTGTAAATTGTTTATTTTACAAGTCCAACACATTTTCCTTGAAAAGTTGTTTTTTATATGGTGCACGCGCGATGGTGAAACACAAATCCGTGTTAAACAATAATATCATGCGAACGAAAATACCAGTGGGTGGGCTGTGGTGACTCGAAATCATGTCATTTCTTATATTAAGTATTTAAAGTATTTTGCACCACATGCTGCACAAAATTTATTTTTTGTACATTCAGATGAAAAACGTGTCAACACGGGTACATCGTCAATTTAAATTTTCTCCTATACCTTTCGATTTAATTATCGGTAATTATTATTAAAGATCACGTTTAGTTTTTTTGTACTTAAGTTTAGAGCGCAACATTTGTTCTTTGTACCGTCCTTACACAATACACAAATCTCTAAGGAGAATTCTTTTGTGTAATAATATTGATGTAGTATATAAATTTATTTTATACATATATACAACAATTTCATACATTCAATAATGCGTCTGGCAATCCATGAATCGATGAAGAAGAAAATGCATACAGAAAAAGACTATATACACAAACTATACAAAACTACTTTATGTGTAAATAAGCAGGTGGTAGAAACGGATACACAAGAGCGCAAGAAGACATAAATTTATTTAAACTTTTAGAGAAATAGTGTTTTTGTTGTAATTTTGTTGAAGTTTTAAAGATAGATAGGATCAATCAATGGAAATTATGTGTTTTTCCAAATACAACAACAACAACAACAAATATTGGTAATTTAATATGTAGTTTGGTTAAAAAATATGTCACATTATTATATAAAAACAGATGGAAATTTAATTATACTCGCCTATGTACGTATCTATACACATATAACGAACCATTGGCTAGTTGGGAGGTTTAAATATTTTCTTAAGAAAGGTTTTTTATTCGTTATACATTTCATATAGTGTAACTCACCGCTTTTGATTTATGTCACATAATTTCCTTAATTTTTTTTGTTCCGGTTGATAGAATACAATTAAACAAAAATCCTAAATACACACCAAGCACCATCAGTTAGTGTAATAAATAGAAAAACCATAATATTATTATTAGTATTGTTATATTATATGGTGTACCTATTTTAATAGAATTTCTTAGAAATACGTCTTAAAGAAAACATAAGAAATATAGTAATAATAAAATAAAAAATATGTTTGGTTATAGTGGTAATATACATATAGAATAGTATACGATGTAGTGTGAGAACTGAAAGGCAATAATATGTTGTGTTACCAAAATCAAATTTTAAAATCAATAATTTTGTTCTGTCAAACACAACATACCTTTTAAATACTTAGTTGTTTTTCTGTATTTTAATTTGCATTAATCACAAATCTATATAAGAAGAAAATTTATTCACTAAACAATAAACAAACAACAACATAGTAATAGTAATAAAACTATATACCAAAAACTACATAAAGTATAATTCTGTGAAACGATTATGAATTTTGTTTAGGGTTGGCTAGGTATGCGCATAGGAGATTTTTTTCCATTTTAAATTTATATATTGTATGTACATGCCATGATAACAACATCAAATAAAACTATTTAATATATTCATTGGAAAATAATTTAGTTTTTATTAAACAGTATGTTTATTTATTATTAATATGGAAATAGTTTTTTTATATATATTTCTAAAGGAAATGTTTTTTTTATATTGTGTAGTATATTAAGACCAAACGTTACGGAACTGTATTGAAAAATCGAGGTTTAGAAAGTTGCAATGCAAAATTTACTCAAATTAACCTTTACCGACTATTTTATAATGTCAAGATAGGGAATGTAAAGATGTGTTAAACACAAAAGAACAGACGGGGATTAGTTAAAATTCGGTCATGCACTCTACGAAACAAAATTCAATTCTCTTCGAGACACTACAAAAATTACAAAATCTACTTGCAAATTTTTCATAGGGTGGTTGGATTTTGCTAATTTAGTTTAACTAATCTGCAGTCTGTCCGGGCTATTAATTAAAAGTTAACTTCAAGAATAAGGAACTTAGAAACCTACATTTAAAAATAATTGCTGACTACACTCGGAGGTGGTTTTACCAACAGTCATCGACGATTGTATCAAATAATTTTCTTTAACTTTCTAAATCGTTAAACTTTGATTGTGTTCTATTAAAACAAATAAATAAAATATTTTAATTTAAATTAAATTTTATGGTTTAAATTTGAAAATTTGGCATGTTTTTATGCATGACGGATGATACGTTTACAATTGAAAATTGTTTTAGGAGGACTAAGTATCTGTTGTATTTGGTTGATATAGAAATAAATATTCTGCATACGAGATAATCGGCCCGACTTAGGTTGATACATTTTGCCTCTGGTAAAATACAATAGTTGAACATGATATTCTAGTGGGTACATTGTCAGGGGACTTATGTTAAGATTGATTGGGTAAGCGGTCTAAAACAAAAACTGCAATCGCGACAAATTAAATTTTTCATTTGAGATTTTCAAAGCCCAATTTTACAGAGTTTCATATTTTTGAATGAATCAGTCTTTGACCACTTCTACCAAAAATCAGAACCAGGGCTTACGAATTGTAAATATGATGAACCAACTAGAATCACGTCGGCCAACAATTCAAAACGTTCATATGAAAAATTTCTTAATCGTCTTCATTGGCTTCAGTGCACTCGATGTAGAAACTATTCCATACTTCAACCTATACCTAACACGTTTATTACCACAAAGGAAATACTAACTTATTCCTAAATAATACCCAAATATTTAAATTTATTGATCACTTTAAGCTGAACCAATAATCAAGAGAATGAGTCAATGAGTTTGAATAAATATAATCTTGCTCTTATCGCTTAAAATTATAAAGTAATGGGGAAACTAAGTCTGGAGTTTCAGCACCACTCTATATGGAACACCATCGATGGTAACAATGCGACCTTTCATAGTAAGACTAAAATCTATTAACGTATTATGGAACGATGAGGAACCCAGGATAGGTTCCTGCCTAACACCACGATTCACTACCGCTCTCTCACTCTAAGTCTTATTACTGTTGTGTTAATTGTTCATTTTTCTTAGGATCTTAAGGAGACAAGTTTACTCAGAAGCAGCCCATAATCATCCAAATCAACTGATCTTTTAATATCGGTAACAGTTGCCACTCTCAATCCCTGATTCAACTAAATATGAAGATGGCTGATAAATTTCATAAAAGCAATCTAAATGCCTTTAACAGCCTTTACTCCAAATTGCATATCACTGAACATATTATTCGATTCAGTTTAATCATAATCTACTTTTCAATCACTTTCATCGAAACTGTGGTCATAATACCACAAACTAGGCAGTTTTAACAGTTTTACAAATTGCCCTTTTTAGAATTAGTTCCCTAAATATTAGAACTTTCGCTACATTTAAGCCACTTGTTAGATTGAAAATTTCTTCATTTGTGAAAGACGATGGAGGCAAGACGTTGGTCCTTAAGAAGAACATTGAATATTCAAAGTAGTAACAGAAGTCATTAGCAATCAATATTAGGTTTGAGAGGGTAGTATAATTATTCCCAAGTATCTTATCTATAGTATAGTATATTATGGCCTTAATCACCGGACAAAATTTTATTAATCACTCAGTTGCTCGGCTAAAATATAAGCCTCTCAATATATCGTTTAAGCTTTAAATTGTTGGGTATCATCCCTTTTTTAAACGAATATTAGGGATGCCTGGATTCCTTTTTTAATTTTTTTCTCAGTCGAAATCAAACCGATTTTGATTAAAATTACTGAAATTTTTGAGTATCGCGTTTACGAGAACCCACGGTAGGGCCCGAGTTCGTTTTCCCTGCGGTGCATGTTTTCAAGTGCCAGAAACTATTGTGATGAGTCCTAATTTCTAGAAAAATCGTTTAGTGAATGCTCCAAAGGAAGATTTTTCGTGTTCCAGAAAGCAATTGGTAGTAGTATTGATTTCCAGAAAATTAGATTATTAGTACTCTGATGGAACCCTCAAGTTTCGTAACATTAAACCGTGTTGCGGGATGTTGCATCATGTCGCTCGGTGTTTCAATATGTTGCACCATATTGCGTGCCGTTGCACTGTTTTAAAACATGTTGCAATAGTATGTTGCTCAATGCCTATGTATTTTTGTACCACCAGTTTAACAAAGGGTTCGATCGATTTTATTGAAAATTCATTTGAATGCCCCAGTTTCTTTTGTTAGCTTTTCAATATTGCCGGAATTGAATATCGGTCAATTTGAAGCCATTTAAGAATGAATTTAGATAAAATTGATGAAACAGATTACGGTACAACTCGGAGTGTTTGATAACAATAGGCTTCCAATATGAGATCAGAACGTGATATTGGACAATTGCCAATTTTGACAGAACTAAGCCACTTCTGAACATATTGGAATGAATATCGGTTTAAATAATGAAAATGGGATTCTAATGTTAGTTCCGAATGTGTTTTTGAAAAAATTACCAATTTTAGTAGAACTAAGCCGTTTCTTAGCCCATTCACGCAATTTGGCTCTGGAAACTTGGAAATTTAATAGAACCAAACCATTTGTTACACTTATATAGCATTATGAAAATTGGATCCACATATGAGTCCTCATTGCGATGCTTTGGAAAGTGATCGATTTTAATTTAACTTTACCGTTTCTCAACAAATTGGAATGAAGCTCAGTTTCTGCGAAAAAAGAGGTTCCTGCGCGATATATGGCTGAGATTATAGAAATGGCAAATTAAAATATTTCAAACCAATTGGAATGAACTTTGGTTTATATGATGAAAAATGGATTCTAATATGAGTTCCGGATGTAGTTCTGGAAATGATCTTCAACCGATTATAACAATTAAAATTCGGGGTTCCAACTTCAGTTCCGGGCGAGGCGTTACAAAAATGTCTATTTGAACGGATCTGAGCAATTCCGTAACCGATTGCGATGAAACACTTTCCTATGTTAAAAATGAGATCCAAATATGAGTTGCAGATATTTTCTGGAAAATTAGTAATTTGAATGGAACTAGATAATTTCGAAAGCAATTTGGATGGAGCTCTTGGTATTTTGCAAATATTCAATATGATTATAACAAGCGGTTGACTGACAATTGGTATTTTATTGTATTAACTGCCAGTAGCACTATTCTGGTAATAGGGAATTGAGGAAAGAATTTACATATAATTTCTGTTCAAATTATTTTTTTCTGGCCATCTTAGGAAAAAAGTTTGATCATAATTTTTATACATTGGCAATAATGTTTCCACATCGAAATTGGCAGGGAAAATTATTCCCATCAAAAAATTACCACTAATTTTTTACCTTATTATGCCAGTAAAAAAATAATTTAACCTGAAATTACAATATATGAAATTTTTTCCCAAATAAGTACCTATTCCCAGAGAATTACCAGACTAGTGCCACAGGAAGGGAACTAAAATGTATAATAGACTGCTAATTAAATGGAAAATGTTTATATATACATAATGACTCGGGTGCTCGGTGCACCCGGGACTAGGAAATTTACAGTACATAAGCACCAATCATGTTGAATGATAGACTATGGATTTGTAAATTTGAATTTGGGGCGAAACTTAACCAAATGGTGCAATTACAAATAAAAAAAATATTTACGTCACAAGCACAACATCAGTCCCGTAATTGAATCATAATTCCGGGATTTAACCTCATATCATTCAATTAAATAGTATGTATATTCATAAACAAATTTAGTTATAAAACATTCAGTCCCCAATTACAAAGTGTATAGTATCACCCAATTTATTTGAGTCAAACGTTTAATAAAAATAAAAATCGTGACTAAATAATATAAAAATAAATTATCGAGCTTAATTACACCCTTCTCATTCATAAATCAAACCAACATCGCAACAAACAACCAAGACGACGAAACAAAAATTAAGCAAAAATTATAAACAAATTCTCCAATTTGTCCCAAGAACACTAAACTAAATTTAAGTAATACGTTTACCCAGTGTGCTCGACCCTTGTTAATAAACTATATGTACGTATGTTCACATGCAATCATAATATGTATGTACAAATAAGGTAGAATTTCGAAAGTACTTATAAGTAAAATGCAATATATGGATATTTCTGCAATTATGTTTAAATTTGTATCTTTATTATAACATATAACCTATTTTAAGTAATATTGGATTTATGTGCTTACAGACATTCTTTGTTTGTTATGTATATTAACTAAATAACTTCACCGCCAACACACTAACAAAGATGACATATTTTTCCGGTATCCGCGGTCATGATATATCATATCGTTATCATATTTAATATAACCCATTTTCCCAATATACCGGACAAAATTAATCATTAAGATGAAATAAAAGCGAATATTTCTTTAATAACGCGCGCACACATGACGAATTATTCTGCAATTAACAATTTCCTGCTGTACTAAAGTAAAATATAACCGCTGTTGTCTTGACAAAAAAATAAACAAACAGAAAACAACAAATATTTTCTAATTAATCTATTAGACTAGCATAGAGAATAGAAAAAATTAAAGTATAAATTATCCTATCCGTGAACAATTGTACATATATTTCGTGTACACAATGTATGACATTTTTTTACGTTATTTTAAATTAAAATTACCTCGAATATAAATTCATTATATAAAAAAACCGGCTTCTTATCATTTTATGTGCATAATTTCAAAGAAATTTCTTTTAAATTTTAAGAAATTTCATTGATTTCATAGAAGCGCGCAAATATTTTTTTGTCATATACTCGAAATCAAATTTCCGGTTTTGATGATTCGCACGCGCCTTCATTAATCAATACAATTCGAATGAAAAATATTTTGAGGGAATTTTTTTTTTGTGACTTGGAATAGTAACAAGAACAGGTAAGTCGAAAATTTATGATACACGAATAAAATGAAATATTTATGTAATTATAATAAGGAATATGAACAAAATTGTTGGCTTCTGGCATCAGTCACATACAGTACTGAGCCGTGGTAGGGACCCTTAATTAGAAACACCTGCGATTTTGTTTCCGTGATAGTACATGTATCATTTTATATATGAAAACCTCAGAAATATCTTCTTGTTGTTCGAGCAACGCATTTCAATAAAATTAATTTAACATTAATGTTAAAGTTATTCATAAGTGTTCATAAGTTGTCATGACGTTTGACAACTATTTATATTTTTACGATTACATCTGAAATTCGCTAAAATGTGTATTCATATTTCAAAGACATTTTTTACTACGGTCCACGTAACATTAACATGATTCCACAATTGATTTAAATTCCCGGAATCGTTAAAAGTTTGGTATTAAGTGATTTGTCCTGGTTGAACTTTTCCAGGCAGCTAATCGTCAGTCTTTACCTTTTAATGTTTTAGGCTATATAAGTAAAATTTAATATTGGCATATGCTCGAATAAGTTACCGAGGCTTGATCATATTTACAAATAATTAAATTAAAATTTTTAATTTTCATTCTAAGTATTAGAAGCTTATTAATTCGTGGCTCCACAAAATTTAGGTCCACCTCTCTAAGGATGATTTCTCCTTTGAACTCAAGGATCTAACTTTGTTGAAAAATTTAAGGCTTTCAGTTTTTTCACTTTCTCGTCGAGAATGCTTAAAAATATCATTCAGCTATAGCTTGCAGTTTAAGATACATATAAGATGTGTTAAACGAGAGGACCTCCCAGAAAAATATTATGACTTTTTATTTCGTTTGAAGTTGTCTTGCTTTTAATGATTTAGCTCACTGGGAAGTAATACAATAGTTCTGGTAGCTAATTTTCAAAGTGTGTAATACATGGGTTACATATGAGGATGGTACTAAACACAGAGTTAGGATACTCAACTATGTAAAAGGATTTTGAGAAATCGAAAGAAGTCAGAAGAGATATTTATTTATAGAAAATAAGATGGTTGGTAAGAGGAATCTATTTTTATCTTTAATGGAGAGGTCATTAAGAATTTCTTTGTATCTCTTTAGAAACTTTTACGTACCTAAATTAATGTAAAAATCACAAATTAGTACAAATAAGCCAAGGGGTTAGAGGGTGGGTGTGGTTTCGCGCAAGCCACGCCTCTCTTCTAGAAAAATCATCAAAAAATTGAAGGCTAAATAGAAATGCAAGACCAAAAAATAATTATACTACTACTAATTACTTCTTCCTGACCGCCCACTAGAAGCTCTTTAATGTGTTTTACTATTATTGTGTAAATCTAATGGCTGAGGGGCGTGAAAAACATTGTAAAATACTTTACTAAAATCAGTACAGACGAAAACGACTTCATTTCTCGCTTGATGTGAATTCCATTTTTAGAGATCAACCTCAGAGAAAACCATATTGGGTTTCTTAAAACAATGGTTTGCATTATTAAATATATATATTACTTCCAATTCGATATCAAAATTAAGATGAGCAAAAAGAGATGGGAGTGGTTAAGTAAGAGTATTATGGCAATATTTTAGAACAATCGACGGTAAACCATCGGACCGAAAGAAAAATTTACTTTCAGTTTGTTAATCGTGTTAGCTCAGTGTCACAATCGACAATTGATACTTGAGTGTTTGACGATAATTAGTTATGTGCTTGAAGTAACTGCAGAGCAGTTAAAAACCGCAAACTCATTCAGCTTCCTACAAACGGACCATGTAATTTGAAACCAAATCGAGCTTCATCTGTTGACTATGTTCTTTTCAGAACAAAAAATAATCAAAATGGGAGGTTATACTGATCAATGACGTGTAGTTCAAAGTTTAAATTTGACTGTACGCATATAACAGTTAATTAGAAATATTATATTTCATCTGTTATTGATTTGTATACATCGGGTTTATATTTATGGTTTGGAGATGGACGTGATTGCTGTCGAAATTAAGATTCAATGTTTTGAGAATTCTCTATCAGTCGAATCCGAATAAGAATCATAAGAGCAATCTTTCCAGGAAACACTGAGATCCGATGTATAATTCTTACTATTATTGAAGTCCTTATCTAAATTGTGGTATTCGTATGCGCGAAATCTTTCTTTAAATGAAAGTCCGTGCGTTTGTAAGAATGCATCAGATGACTTACATTGTTATCCTCATAGATTTTGATAGTTCAGGGATTTATGGCGTCGAGCAAATTACTCATCGCAACTATTTAAACATCAACCCAGGTAGCCTTTGGAGTTGGCTATTCGGTTAATGTTTATGTTCCACCCTAGAACTAACCCTTCAAATATACTTGATATTGTCGAAATTTTTTCAAATGTCTAAAACGACGTTTTCGGCCTGAGAATAGGGCTTCTTCTGTCCAATCCAAAAGCTCTCGAGCGAACTGAAGGCGGACTCATCGATGGGCTGGGATCAATTTCGACCTTTTTGCTGGTCTGTGTGCAGTTAGACCACCTTCTTGAAATCGTCTTCTAATTGTCAACCGACTGACTTCATCGTCACCAACTTCTTTGACCCGCTGTCCCAGTTGAACCGCATTGAAACGATGATTTCGCAACAAACTCGTCATAAGAATTCGTTAATCACACTTTGTTGTTACACGAGGTCGGACATATCCTTGTCGCCGTCTTTAGCCACCAGTTTCTTGATATCTCTGCTACAATGGACGAACGGAGAATCGGCTCAAATTTAGTTGGCAAGCCACTTCACTTTGATTCTGCACCTATCAATTAATGCAACCGCTTGAGCGTCTACCTTTGGTGTGGTATTCATTTTCTTGTTCCGGATGAAGACTACTTAAGCGATAGAAGACCGTTCAGAACTGGTTTTGAGCAGACAATGCACACACTTAGTATCATTGGATAGGTGATGAAATGATCTTTAACTTGACATACTTTGATTCAAAAAATATTTCGATTCGCTAGAAAATTAAAAAAAAAGAAAAAATACTGTGTACATTTTTTGCACCCAAGTGTTGGTGAAACTCAAATAACAAAATGAAACTAAAGCAAATTCAGCGAAATTTTACGAATTGTTGTACATGTAGTGTCATGTTGCCATAAAAAATTTAAAAAAAACTAAAGAGAGTATTTTTTAAGGAAAGGTTCTATCACAAATACACACATATATAACGAGAAATATTTCTTGCACAGTGTGATCATTTTATAGTTAGAAATCATTATAGAAGACCGGTATCCGACCACTTCATCATAAATATTTAACCGTATGGCTACATCATCGTATAACCACTTAATCGTAAGACTAGTTAATCGTAAGAGCACATAGTCATAAGAGTAGATATCGTAATGGCATTTAACTGTACGGTGACATCAACGTATAAAAACTTAATCGTAACGGATAGACCAGTAAGAATATTCATACTGGTCTTATGTAAGACAAGTTAATCATAAAACCCGTTAATCGTAATCTACATTATTGTATATGGAGATTTCGAGTGTGGGCCTAATAGGCTAATTAAAACAACATACCGACCAAACGGCACAGTGGTTAAAGCTTTGGCATTTGGATCGGGTGGTACCGGGTTCCAATTGCGATAGAAGCAGGTTGTAAATGGGATTATTCATCATCTGACCCCTTATCGGAGTGCAGAACTCATGAGTCGGTCCATCTTCCATGTCAGTACTATAGACTGTCATGGAGTTATGAAAATTCACATATGGTTTTACGTAAATCGGACCTATAGCCGTACGTCTTCGATTTGGCTACTGTGTAAGATAGGACGTTGAAAACGAACCGCGAAAGAATTGGGAGTGCTTCGGTCCCAGAACATATTTAAAAGTTATTAAACAAACTAAAAAAGAAATAATCAAAAAGCAAAACATCGGTTTGTCCACCGAAATATTTTCGTTCAATTTTAATCCTTTGTTCACATTAAATTTTTTGAGATTGATTGCTGCCGTCTTCAAACGGGTCTGAGTTAAGTGGTCGATTCCGAAAACATCGAAACGAAAATATTGAAATTTAAAATGTCCAAGAAAAAAATTAATCGAAAAAATAAAGATAAAAAAAGATCGGAAAAAATAATCGAAAAATAATATAGATTTTTTATCGAGTTTACGATTGGATTTCGACTAAATTGTTATAGTCTTGCGGCTATTTTAATCAGCTGTTTGTCTTAGAGGATCGTAGCTGCCTCTCCTAACCCCCGCTTCTTAAATGATATTACTGTAGGAAACAAAATTGAAATTGTTTTGATATGTGAATAAAAAATTGATGGCGTAAATGTTCAATGCCTTCATTTCTAATCCTCATAAAAAAATAATTAACTTCCCAAAGCCGCTTAGCTTTGGATCACTTTGAGCAAGAATGACTGAAAAGTGAGTTCATAAAAAGTCATAAATTGCTTTAAAGTCGATAAAATAGATGGTCTTTGTCTTATATTGCGATCATTTTTGTACGATCAAAATATTTTCGGATATGAATTTTTAGGCAATCGATATTATTTTTCTGTCAAATGGGGCGATTCCTAGCAAACATCAATTTTTTAATTTATTTAAATAATAAAAATAAAATTGTTTTAACATTTGAATTGTCTCTATAACACTTTAATTACTAATCCTTATACCACAATAATAAACTCCTCAAATCCACTTAACCTTCGTTTATTTTGGGTTTGGCATAAATGGTCGAAATAGATATGTTCGAAAAAAAATGTCGAACTCAGGAATATCAATAATAAAAATCACTCCCCTATCAGATTAACTTGTCTTACGATTAACCACCGAATTTTAATATTCAGCGGAACAAATAATCTCATCCGTTCGAAACTGGCTGTTGGGATTCTTACAAATTTTCCATCTATGAGTAAAAATTCAAATAGTCGTGTTGTTTATATTTTTGTTTACTTTGTCATAACATTTTATATGTGTAGTAAATTTTTATTTTGAAAGTAATTTTTCTTACTCGGCTATCTAGTAAATGAAAATTTGTGCTTTTTACTTGAAACGAACTCGCCTTTATATAAAAAAGAAAATTTATTTTTGACTTTTAATCATATTGCATGGAAATTCGGGACATAAGCGCTGTTGACTATTTTTTATTTATAACTAGTAAGAACACACCCACATTTGATCCAGATTTGGCATTATCGCGGTGCTTACCACCAAGGGCTCTATTTATGTACACGATACGAAAGCGAGAGTATATGAACATAGTAGGGCCCCAGGTGTCAATAAACAAAACGTCCTATACTACACTATCCGTTAATCTGAAATATAGGTATAAAACAGTTAGTTAAACATTTATTAACTTTACAAAATTAAACTGTTTAGTCTGATATAAATAAGTTTAAGGTGGTGGTTGCTCTCCGTTAAGTATTTCGAAAGTTATATTTTAATAATTGTCTGCATTTTTGATTCAAACACAATTTTCATAAAATTCTTTCCCAGAATGAAGCATAGAATCCCATAACAGACCACAGTCCCAAGCCGATTCTAAAACAACAATAATATGAGTTAGGGTTGGGTTTCGTTGGGAATTGATAATTAAATATGGGAATAAATTCTAATTCAAAACTATTTGTTTTACGATTGTTTTTTTCATGGTACTCATTGATTAATCACCATTAACTTAACGAGTTAGAACTGTCTCTATTTTATGAAAGGGCTTTGCATGAGGTAGAATTCGGTTTTAGGTTCAAGTTGTGGCCTTTTTTGGTTGAAGGGGTGTTTAGATTTGAAAATTTTAAGATCTCATGCTTTTGAAATGGTAAAACTTTGGTAGAAATGCATATTCGGCTTAACGAGGCCTTTTTTGTGCCATCTTTTGGTCGATGAGCGGATTCAATTTTTTTTGTAGTTGGCCACCACAGTCTGATGAGAAGATTAATTTTTTATTGAATAAATTATAACTCTCATTAGTTAAAAACCAATTGAAACCAATATTGTTTTTAGTTTGGTAAAAGTGGAGAAAGTATCAAACCACATTCATTAAACAGTATTGGCATGTTAGAATGCTGCTAAATGAAACTTGCGAATTTTCTTTGAGCTAACCTTTTAGTTGGCAAGAAAGTACATTAACATCAAAATTGAACGATGAAGCTTAGATGAGTTATTAAAAAAAATATTATACACCGAGACATAATTTAATTGCCGAATAAAAAAAATTATTTAATATAATTCTTAAAGCTTATTGGATTAAAACGCAACTCGTACTATCATTTGTACAAAAATATTGATTAATATTCAAGTAAATCGAATTTTTATTGATTTTATTATGTATATGTGTGTATTGATCGGATGTATTCCACCTGTCTAAAATATATACAAACCTATATAAACAATTTTATTTTGTCTGTCTGTGCGGTATTTGAGGTTTTTTTATGTATTTAAAGTGTAATTACTATAAAAATTCGCGGTTCATCTAAAAAAATAAAAATGTTATAAGTATTTTCGCACGAGTAATTTTTTTATTATTTTATATTGTATTTTCGACAAGTTAATTAGTCCCTTGTGCACATACGAGTAGTTTCAATGTTTATATGTATAGAGTTAGAAATAGTGTATGAATAATGAAAATAATATTTTTTCTAATATAACGACGACCTCCTTCTTTTCAAGAAAAGCACACACCTTTTATAAATGAAATTTTAAAAATAAAAACAAATATTGTTTGTAATATTACGAAAATTAAATTACTATTAAACATATAATGTACGCGATAAGATAACATTGCTATGATTAAATATTTACTGCACTGTGTATGTACTTATGGCGTTAAGAAACAAGTCCAAAGTGTTTTGTTTATGCATTACCTACAAATTATTAAATATAACTAGACTAGAGTAATGATAATAATTAAGAAGATAATAACGCCAACAAAGCCAAAAGCAGGAAATAAAATACGAAAACATTTTCTTTTTCGGTCTAATTAAAAACATTAAGTTTTTTTTTGGTTAATTATTGTAAAAACACTATTTTTGCATTTACCTGGTAACAAAACTATACACAAAAATCGTCCACACAATGTGATAACTATAATAATCAAAAACTCATTCTAATGATATCTCAAAAATCATAAAAAAAGAATAAAACTAACTAAAAATTGTAACAATTGTCTTAATAGTTTAACAATTTCTCATCCGAAGAGTATTGCCAGTCCAGTCCATTAACCTTCTGTGGACTAATAACAAAAAAAAACTAAATTGTTTTTTTTAATAAACCGCGCACATAAAAAAATGTCACATAAACTTGTAAAATTCAATATATTTAGTTTTTTATTATTATTATTATTAATAGTTAGTACATTTCGACTTGGATGATTTTGTTTATTTAATAACGTTAAATGCATTAAATCACAACTACTCTATATACAAATATTTCAATTTTTCGTTGTATTTTTGTTGGTGTTGTTGTTGTTGTCATGTTGTTTTATATCCACTGGCACAGCAAGAGTTTTTTGGTTTTTAATTCTATTTCCAAAATATGTATTCTTACGAGTATAAGAAGAAATATTATGTACTTATTATAAATTTTAAATTTACATGCAGTTACAATGGATTTTTTTAAAATTTATGTAATATTTTTTTGATGGTTTTGGGGGAAATTTACATAATATTGAATTTTGGTGCATTATTGTACTGTATATGGCTCATGGGGAGGTACAAATTTTTTATGTACGACTTATTTGTAATACAAAATTTTGAACAGCTTGGTATTTTTGCCGTAGAAGTAAGGTTTAGATGATATTTTGCTTAATCCTGAATATGTGTATGTAAAGTACTGATGCAAGAAAAATATACTGTTTCCCCCCTTCGTCGTGTCGTAATTGAAATACGATGAAATCAAAACAGACTTAGTATTATTCCAAATTGGATAGTGCACTGGTCAGGAAAGTAACTTTACCGAAACGAAACTAAAAACGAAATGACACTGATGGTTATAAAAACGAATTTTTAAAATTTTGACGTTTGATTTTATGAGGCAGTAAAATTGAATCATATTTTACAAGAAAGGTTGAAATATTCTGACTGATTCTAAAACTTTTTCAGATCGTTTAGTTATTAATTAGGGCCGCCTATTATGTGTCATGTTATTTATAATCGGGAATTAAATTTACTTGATTGTTTATTTTAGTAACACGTATTATAGGGCTTTTCAAACCGGTCACTTTCACGAAATCCCGAAGGTAAAATCAGTTCCCATTAAATCGAAACACTTATTTTTAGTTGATATTTTAAATCATATTATTAATCTCTTTAATTAAACATAACACGGTAAACGTCAATTCGGGGTCAATTTAATTTTTAACATGAATAAAGAAACATTTTATATGTTAACAAAATAATGTTTTTTAATTTAAAAAGGACCTGTTTACGCAAAAAATTGTCAGCTTGGCCTATTTTAATAGGTAATTTAACTGTGCATAAAAATCCTGGAATCCTAGGATCAACGAATTATTATCACGTTGCTATTCAATTGAAAATTTTGTTGTTTACGACTGGTTGATATCTTGACGATAAATCACATTTATCTTGCTTATGATAGGTCTGGTAGTCAATTCGGATGACGAACTAACAAAATCCGGGCCCTAGACTTTATTATGACTACGGTCGCCCGGCCCGTTAAAATGACAATTTGATCTCATAATTACTTTACATAATAAAATTAGCAAGGCCGAGTAGAGCATTCTAAAAACCATTTTCTATTTTAATAAAATTGGATCGGCCTCCTTATCTGTAGTTAATGTCAAAATCAGTATAAGAAAATGGAATTGAGATTATAACGTAAGTGGCTATAATACTGATATAGGCAAATTAAGGAAATTAGTGCATATTTTTGTATTTTTAAGATAATTACTCAATAGACGTACACACAAATATTTGTGTATTGTTGTATAAAGTGAAGCAAAAATTAGTTATAATTTGGAAGTACATACGGAAGCACATGTTTTGTGCAGATTTCTTAGGGTTTTGCCTTAAATCTTCAGGCTAGGCCTACTAAGCTCATTAAACAATCCATAATATGTCAATATAATGAAAAAATGTGTCATATACTTTCTTAAATTTAAAGTGTTTCGTCAATTCATATGTGGCAAATGTCTTTTTGACATGGCTGGCTGCATTTTATTTTTAGATGGACCCGTTTTGCATTTATCGCTCGCATTAGACGAATTTTGTAAGGATCACAAAATGATTTGAATAGTTCTTTACGCAACCTACCTTTTTCATCCATTAAATGCCGGTGTTTTCGCCCCGCTTAAAAGTTGAATAGATACTAAATAGTTGGCTTTAATTAGCTGTCAAATCGAAAATTAAACAAAACGTAGAAAATGAATAATTTTGAAGCTTTTCTGGTGTAAATTTCAACAACATTTGCTAAAACATCGGCGATTAAAAACCTGTGGCTTGCAAAATATAACAGGAAACTCAATTGAATATTCCTTAATAGTTCCTCCTATAAAGGAGTAGAGAATTGGTCGACAACAATTTTGTATCATAATCAAGGTTCTAAATATCAGGTGGTTCTGCGACAAAACGCCCGAAATCTAAAAATTGGCCCAATTTTAAGGGTATAAGATACTGATAAAATTTTATATGTCACTTTTCGCAGGTTTACTTCTACGATATGGTATATATGGTATTGCAAATTTTTTCTTCGAATAAGTGTTGTCTTCGATTTGTCTGTATCAAAATCAGCTTAAACAATTAGATAGCGTCAATAAGTTTAAAAAAAATTGCATCACGTCTTTTTTTTTCTCTTTATTAATTACAACTGAGACTGTGCTCATCTAGCAATTTATCTTTCACATTTACAAATTTTACATTTCTTAAATAATTCTGATTGGTTGGGGTGAAACCCAATGGTTAGTCCCAAAATTAATTAAACCTATTTAAAATATAGTTTTAATTTGGTATGTTTACTAGGTCAAGTGGCCTCGTTCTTTGAAGTCTTCTTTCAACGACAGGGTTATCTATCATATGGATAATATAGGGGTTTCCATGTTCCTGGAGCCTTATTTCGTGTTTGGCGGCATGCTTCTTTATTTCATATTTGATGTATTCCATCCGTAAGTCCCTGTGAAGGTCCACATTTCTTGTGTACCACGGAGCATTTACGATGCTACGGAGAACCTTATTTTGAAACGTCTTTATCATTTTGGCGTTTGTTTGCTTAGTACATCCCCAGAGTTGGATACCGTAGGTCCATATCGGCTTCAGTATTTGCCGATATAGCAGCAGCTTGTTTTATATTGTAAGCTCAGAGCCTCTACCTATGAGCCAATATATTTTTCTGAAGTTAATATTAAGTTCTTCTTTTTTCTTTTTGACATACTCTCTCCACTTGAGCTTGGCATCGAGAGTCATGCCCAGATATTTAGGTTTGTTTGTATATGGCACCGGTCGTGAGTTAATTACTATCGGTAGATGGGAAGATTGATTTTTGATATGTAAAGTTAATATGCGTGGCTTTCGTCTCATTAAGCTTGATTCTCCAGCGCTTAATCCAGTTACAAACCGCATTGGTAATCTTCTGTAGTTTGCTCATTGCATCAGCGACATTACTTCCAATCGCCATGATTGCTGTGTCATCTGCAAAGGTGGCTATGGTTCCTTCATCTGTTGTTGAAATATCCCTTGTATATAATAAATACAGGAATGGTCATTAGACACTCCCCTGAGCAGAGATTTTCTTTAGTTCGGAGTATTCATCCTCATATTTCACACGAAAATATCTATTGTATAAATAAAATCTTAGTATGGCATAGAATTGCCTTGTCAGATCTCTGTGCAGCTTGAATTCCAGTCCACTGTGCCAAACTCGTATCACGTCTTACATTTTTTTAAGTGTAAAGTTTTTAAGTATAAAATACTGAAATACTCAATGAATCTTTTAAGTTTAAATTCCAAAAAAGTTTACTATTTTGCAGAATATGAAACATTTTTGTATCCAACCAATTTTGAGCTTCAAAGTACTAATTGTCAGATAGAAAGGTATACGTTTAAATATTCAAACTTTGGTTGTTATTGCGGAAAACAACATTTATTTTCGGAATTGAAAAAAAAAAATTCTTTCCATGTTTTGAATTTTTTTAAACATTTTAATAAGTTGTTAAATATTGATTCAGATATAGCATTACTAATTTAAGGTTCAAGCATTTCGTTTAACCAACCTATCTTCACATATACAAGCCCTGCTGAGAAAATATTCTTGGAGTATATAGTATATTTTTGAAATGTAATTTTAGCTGATCTAGAAAGTATGATTTTAGCTAGAAATTTAGAACATAATTCATAAATTCCTAAGCCGACCTTAATCTAATCGCGATTTCCAACAAAGTAACTGATATCAAATGTAAACGACTATGGAGCAATCAAAATAAACTGTTGAAATAATGGATTTGAAAATTTTCATCGCTTTTCCAGACATCGAAACCAACCCTATCTGCATTTGAATTTGGTAACTTCTTAAATTCAAATTTCGAAAAATTCCACCTTGGTTGCGAATTTGGTTTGAATGCGTATGTTTGAAGCGTGAAATAATAGAAGCTGTGATTACAATCAAGCTCAGAGGAGTTATGGTATGAACAAACTTCTCTGCCGTTGTAAAAAATTTGCAAATTTCTATACAGAGTAAACTATAAAATTAAATTTCAACTTCCAGCCTCTGATCATTTTTAAATTAATTTCTGACCGCACCAACAACAGCCATAAGCCATTTAGAGATCGATTGCAATATAAATTAGTCGAAAACTCACATCATAAGTTGTATTTTAGTAGTTAGCCTTGTGGCTTATTGAGTGTTTTGTGAAGTTTCAGTGAAATTCTGAATGATTTTCAGTCTGGTTTGATCGTCTACACTTTGTTTTACAAAATACATCTTTAAACCCAAATGATTTTAAATGGACGGATTTTGAAAAAAAAAATTAACATATTATTATTATCAAGTTATTACTTAACATATTGTTCAGTCAGTTTTGGTTCGATTTCAGGATTTGTTTTAGTCAACAACATACGTAAAACTTAGAAATTTAGTTTTTCTAGGACTTTGCACCTAGTTAGCCAAATTTTTGCAAATTGTTCATTGGGGTTTAAGACTTCTTCTGATGCCGCAGATGATTTACAGTTTATACACATAAAGACGGGCATCTTAAATAGGACATTGTATAGCCATTCGAATTTGTTTCACTAACTTATTTACTGACATGCTCCACAACGATGATTAATAAGCGTATGCGTCTTTGGCAAGGAGATGTATTGATATGTATTATGTACTGAATTTTAATAATAAAGACAGGCAATTTTTTTTGGAGACGTACTTATTCAAATAGGTCACCTAGTGACGTATCTTATTTAAACAAATAAGTCTGCATTTCGAAAACAGCCTAAAGTTATCTTCCAAACGCCGACTTCTTTATGAAGACTGATTTATTCAAAAAAGCCAACATCAATCTGGTAGTTCAATTCGTTTCTTATTGTGTGGAGCCTGAGATATTTAAACGTCTTCAATACGTGAAATTTCGAGAAATTATTTTGTAGGCTAGTTTTACGACAAGCTTCCACAATAAGTGTCCTGTTTGTTTGGCAGGAACTTTCCAAATAAGTCAGAGCAATCTACAATAAGGTTACGGGAGTGGAAACTTGTTACACACTTTCAAATATAGTTTTCTCTACACAATAAGTTTTTACTTAAACCATAGTTTATTTTTATAGGTCCTTTTCCAAACAGCAGACTTGTTTGTGAGCACTGATTTATTTAAATAAGTCAATTGTTTAAGATGACATCAAAAAAATTCGATAAATATGAAATAAGTCGGTGTATGGAAAATATACTAAGGTGAATTTGCTAATTTGTACTAACTCCGATTTGACTAAGCTGCGATCATATTCATGATTTATTTTATGGAGAGTGACTTTTTTGAAACTACAATAACATTTCTGTTGAATACATTTTGTATAGACTTGTTTGGCTTATTTGGTTGCGCTATAAGGTTGAACGGAACCATCCCGCATAAATTAAACAAGTCCATATTAAGTCTATTCGACAGAAAGCTTATTGTAAACTTTCAAATTAGTCACTACACAAAATAAGTCATGAATTTAATCGATTTGACTAAGAGTTGTTGTAGAATTGTTTGACATGCATGAAAGAGTAAACAGTTTATTGGTAAATTGTACAATATTGTAGACTTTCAAATAAGTCATTCTCCACAAAATCAGTCACGAATTGGATCGCAGTCTAATACCGTGCCCAGACTAGGGATTATGATCTAGATAACTAGATTAGTGAACTAATCCTATTTTATTGTGTGGTGTGGGCGCGTGATGTTTATTAATCTCGTCTATTCATCGTTAATCTACATCAAAGCAAATCCCTGAATCCCATAAATTAACTCAAAACATATATTACTTGTAGTAAACACATCTTTTAGGTGATTCTGGAAAATAATTTTTCATAATATAGGTATACAATTTTTGTTTATTTACCACAAAATAAATTTGCACGGGCAAACGGGGAACGAAAAAAATATTTATGCTCAAAAAAGAATTGTCCAAATAGCCCTATTTAATTTTGTATATTTCTTTTGTTCGTATATATAGGTTGTTTTTCGTGCATATCTTTTTGACACATCACGCGTGATTAGCTACATACGTGAAAGTCAATTGTTTTCAGTTAGCATTGGAGAGACTTACACTCGAACAACATTTCCAAGTTATTGGATTTTATTATAAAAATTCATGTTCAGTGATAAATATGTTTCGCGCACTTCTCCATTTTAAGGTCGTCATAATCAACTTTCTGAGCAAGCAATTCAAGCCATTGTGACAAAATTTCACACCAATTCCACGTTATTGGGCATCAATCCACCAAATCGTATGTATAGAGTGCGTCTGATGAGTGAAGATGTCGCAGGGCACGGCAATTGCGATTGTGTTTTTCGACTATGCGGAAGGTTTTACACAAGGATCTTCGTCTGAAGGCATAAAATACAGCTCGTGCAACAACTGAAGCCGAATGACTTGCCGCAGCGTCGAAATTTTTGTTTATTGGCCTTAGAACATATTGAGGAATATCTGATTTTACCGAAATCTGTTTTTTTGCGATTTGATGCTTCTTGACAATTTTTTAGGGGGCTACGTGATCTTGTCTATGCCAATGAAGTGTCTTGTCTATGCCAATAAACCAACAACAATTGGATAATTGGACGATAACATTAAATATGGCATTAGCAACGACTAAAAACAATCAGTTTAATCTAGATAATAATCCATTTCTGCGCACGGCATAAGGCTGCCGTCTAATTCGTTTGCGGGTTTCTCTTTTATCTTATAGATCCATCGACCCAAATAACGCAATGAAAGTAAGTATGTACATATTTTTCAATGCTCATCCCTTAACAACAATCCAATGTTGATGACTTGTATGAGTTATATTCCAAGGCACACGACACAGCAAGATACGTAGTTAACTAATAGATATTTAGAAAAAATAGAAAATTCTCCACCATAGCGGCGACATTTATATCTATCTTCCTTCTGGCCCGATCGATTACATTTCCATTTCCCCCCTAAAATACAAACTGAGAAAACTTTATTGTCCCATTTATTTTATTTCCTGAATAATTCCTTATACTCGCGTAAACGAGAAACCCATAAATATTTTCGTTTACGATTAATCGATAGAGCCCCAAATACTTGGTTTGATTTTTGACATTTTACTATAGCAGTATAGTTTAGTTTTATTGCTATAAGCAATCAATCTAACTACATACTAAAAATATTCGTTTTATCACGCAAGAAAAATGCCTATAAAGTAAGGTAATTTATATACAATTTTCTTTATAATTGATATTTATTGTCTCCCTGCTGTTTACGTATATGCTTTGGGCCGAGTTGTTATGTAGACTCTAATGCGAGATGAACAATTTTGTATTGATTTTAGTTGGATGTTCTAATTTAAATCGATAAATAAAATTAAATTCTAAACTAAATTAGTTTCATACATTAAAAATATTTTGACTTGCGTGAGTTGGATATTTATAAAGTATGTACACAATAATAATGTGTCATGCATTAGATTATCATAAAATGCATAATATTGTCAATAAATTAATGAATATGTAAAAATCACGGCTTATGTCTATTAAAGGTAACTATGTAATCGGTTTACACTGATTAAGCTATAATCATATTATGTGATATTAATGCGCGACATCAATTTGTGTTGTACCTTACATGTGATAAGAGTGCGCGGCGGTAAAATCGATTTGTAATATTTTGTTCGAGTGCTTATCAGTATGAAACAAATAAATTGGAATGTTTTCGTTATCAGTAAGTTATTCATTACGAAAATATGTTATGTACTTTAATTATTATGGGAATTAATCAAAGCATTTACAATTTTGTAATTGAATCATCTTCCTCGCGGTCTTAATGTATGCCGGATTTTGTTAATCATTTTAATTTGTATGTATTGGATTTTCCTATTTGTTTTTGGATTTTTAATTTATAAGGCAATGTATATGCTTCTTAACATTTTTTTAAAAATAAATTTATGATTATTTTACTTCCAACTTGTATTACGTATTTCCGTCTTCGAATGGAAATAAAATGAAAATTATTCATCAATATTTATATATAAAAAATTAAATTGGTTGGTTTTGGAAATGCATTAATATGAATCATATATGATCAAAGCACAATAATTTCATCGATGCAATAATTATTAATTTTTTATTTATTAATTTTTTTTGCAGGACGACGGCGGCATTTATTTCGACAACAATCTATAAGTATAGTATATGCAACATTATTTCTACTTCTAACATCACAGTGCAGAATTACAGGTGAGTCTGGGATACAGAGTTTATTAATAATAAGCTATAGGAACTAGATGAGTGCAATTTTTTAAATAAATTGCTAAAAAGTCAAAAGACATTTTTTTGTACAAGAGGCGCGCGACTTACTCGCACATTTATGTGGCTAGACAATTTTTTTGTCTTACTTCTCAATGAAAATTTGTAAGATTTTTATTTATATCCGTAATGCAAAATAGTGATTGCATTTTGTCTTTGATATATTACAGTCAGTCTGTAAAATGTGTACGTTTTTTTTTGTGTTAAATGGTTAGTTTGATACAAGTAACCTCTATAATTTTATTTATATACTAGACATACATTATATGGTAAGCGCATAGAGAAGAGGAAATATTTTTAGTTTTTTTTTAAGTGTGTGCAAAAATTATTTGCAAATTACTAATTACAAAATTTTTAGTTTTTTCTCATTTTGTTTGCAAATAACGACGACGTCTAGCGTGTTAATGACTTTGAAATTGTCGAGACTATTTTATTATATTATGTAGATAGGCACATTAACCATTTTTTTATTTTTGTATCGAATATCAGATGGATGATCTATTATAGGTGGATATAAATATTTTTAAACATGATAAATTTATTTCGTAAGGCGTAAAAGCATTTTACTGATTATTCGGAAATGAGGTATGTCCGACACAGAATGACATTAGTTCTTCTTATATAACCAAATGTGTAATCTATTCCATATTTTAGTTACCTATATCGAACTTGGTATAAAACCATCATCATTACAAAATAATTTATATATATACGTTAATCTGTTTTTCTGTTAGAGGTTCTGAACTCTTTAAAATTATCTTTTTTTATTTTCCTTATCCACAGACTAAGCAGTGCGAAGCGTTTTAATCGCTTATTTAAATTCTTTTGTGTTATGTTTGGTTCGACCTTTGAAATTAAATTCCTTTAGGCTCATAATTCTATTTTCAAAGAATACGATATTTGTTATATTTTATGAAGAACAAAAAATACAATACAAATAATACGATATTTTCGGAATAAAATCGTAAACTCGAGGATTAAACCAATTAACTTCCCGTGAACAACGAGAACTTATTTTTGGAATCTTGGTATCTCATCTGATAAGCCCTAGTGTTGAAGGATGTTCCAAAAGTTGTTGTATTTTTTTCTTACGCAGACAAAATCAAATTATCACTAGGCCGTGCTGTTTGAAATGAAACTAAGCCAATTTTGACTATGCGTTATTTTACTTCCTATGCCAGCTATAGATAACAAAGTTACACTTTAATTATCGAAGAGTAAAATATTTTTCTGAAAAGGTACTCTAACTAATAGTTCAGTAGTTCTAATGGGCCGGACAGAACAGTAAAATTATTTTTCATTTTGTGAGTATGGACAAATTAGATTTGGTTAAAAATATATTTTGGACAACTTTTTTCACCATGTTTATTAAATACATTGCTAATATTCTTCTTGATTATTAAAAGGAGTACAAAAACTAGGTTAAATTATTTCGCTTCAAGCTCACTGCCAAAGTCATAGAACAATAATTTTTTATCGATTCCCGTACTTTCGATTTTATTTCGTTTTTATTTGTCCTTGAGCTAAGTAGAAAAGATTATTTCTTCCCAAAATCGGAAAACATAATTTCATTGGCTCTTTGGTTTGGCTGAAATTTATTGCATTTTTAACACGCCCGTTTTCGCTTGGCTTTTCACCTTATGTCAAACTTCTGTCTGTTTCGACTAATAGTAGAACTTCGCTTCTTTAATATATACTCATTATTCTTGGGTATTGAATCACGCATAGGTTTGCTGTCTCTAAAGCCAGAATTCATGTATATTTTTGGCTTAGACAGTAGACTATACTGGAAGATAAGTGTTTCCTGCATCGTTTGCTATCCAATCCAACTTGTTGTTCTATTTATATAAGATTCTAATTGGTTGCCGGTACAGAATGTCGTGAGTCATTTGCGAACGATTTTTAACAAAAGATTCGAGAGTATTGGAGAGAAAAGCATCTGCTTGCCGAACACCTATTTTGCTGCAATTATTTTCAATAGTCTATTCTAGACATTTACACAACATTACGATTGCGATCTCGACATTTACACAACCGTACTAATTTTTGGTATCTCTCGGTATTTGAAAACTCACCATATACTTTCTCGTTGGGTTGAGTTTGTTGCTGGAAATTTGGAAACACTTGCTTTACGGCGATAAATACTTCAGAGGGATGGTAAGTTTTAGGAGTGTGTAAGATGAAAACAACTATGCTGGCAGCGAGGAGTTCGAAAAATATATTCGCTAAATTCATATTATGCATTATTACGAAGTGAAATCCGTTCGCCGTTATTCGTCGTAGTTTGTTCTAGTTTCCCATAGGTCGGTTTGATTTCTGTCAATTCTAGCATTAAAGTAATTAATCTACATCGTGTTAAATTATAGATTCTAGAGATTATCCAAATTCTTCTAACATGACATTTTATCATGGGGCATGTACTACTACGTAATATTTACTGCACACTTTAGTAGAGGCTCATTGCACTTTTAAGCGAGTATAATCCGTGGCACATTGCCTTTATTTTTAGACCCACCGATACTCTTTTGTACATGTGATTAGACGCACTAGGTTTCCTTAATCATACTGCTCGTTTTGACATACCGATCTTTAAACGCGTGTTTAATTTCGCAAGACGGAATTCAGTTATGTTTACGCGGTAATGCGTAAGGTAATGCGTAGTGATTTTGTTGAATGCGCATGGTCTCTCCAACCTATTCAAACTTGTGTCGCCTCCTACTAACTAGAAGTTTTTATTCTGTGTTGATATTCTAAGGTTTTTCTGGGACCATTGCGTGTTTGCAAGCCGATGTGCAAGTTGGTCGTGAAAACTGTTAGTTTCGTTACGCATTTTGCATTTGTGGCTGCGTCATTTGATGTTCATTAGAAGTTGGGGGAAGTTGGGTCATTTGATGCTCATGTCATTTGAAGTTGGATCTGGCTAAATCAACTACATATACAAACATTAGAAGGCAGTATTTTGTTTAATAAAATGATTATCTCACAAGGGATGCTGATGATAATGTAGTACTTTGCCTGTCTGTCAATTTTTCACTACGTTTTTGAGCCAATTTGAATTTTATCATTGATATTTTTGATTTCACATGCGCAACGATTCTTGGAAACTTTTCTAAAGAACACACGGTCTTGGGTTTTTATTGCAAACAATTTTTTTGGCCCACTAGTAATAAGCATGCAAAAATGCAACCCACCCAAGAAGTTTGTTATCTAGCGCCATGATTCTTTATAATAATTTGGTAGATTATCGGCTAAACTAAATTAATGGTTAGTTTGTATTTTTAGTTGAAATATGGCACCGGTTTTGAAAATTGTACTTTTCGATTTGTTATAGAGGAAATTAAGAGAAGCCCATCTACGCGTTTCTAAAATGTTCTCTAATAATACTTTTGATAAAATCAGTAATAAATAAAAATAACCGCAAATATCGAGCGAGATCAAGAAGTAGACTAGTAGACTTCGAAATTTAAACGGCACGGGCCAACGCCAAATTCAGTTCGTTTTTCTTTAATTAATTGAAATGCAGTTTGTTTAATAAGCTACCTCAAATTAACACTCAATCGGTTCTGCGTTTTTTAATAGTTACGCTTGCTGTATTATTCATGTAGATTGTTTGAAAATGTTTCGTGTTAAAAATCGTTTCTTTCTCACCTATACGTTGAGTAGAAATTAAATTTATGCTGAATTCAGTGGAAATTGCTCTAGTTAGTTCGTTATTCCTTACCGAGATTATCTATTTAATAATCATTTGACTCCTGATCGCTTACCCAGGACGGAGTTTCACATAAGCAGTTACACGAAAACCACTAGTTAAATAAACTTGGGAAATATTTCTCTATATTGAACGAACACGAAAAATAATTGTTGGTCAGTATTCTTGAACAAGGGCGGAAGCCGTTGTAGATTTTCACAAAATTGATGTTAAATACAAAAGATCTGGGTTTATAGTTTTGACATTAGAGGGCACAGCTACCAAATGATCCATATACCTACCTTGTTGAACAAATAATGTCCAACCTTACAAGAACGCTCTCAATCAGTTTTATTCTCGTCATATTCTCGGCCTCTACAGTAAAATCCCCGTGAACTTGAATAAGGATTTTTTTGTTGGTAAAATTGGATAAAGGAGAAAAGATATATCTTTAAATTGTTATAACCTCTTATTTGGTTTTAGGGCGGCTTCAGACTTGTAAAATTATACAATACATTTCAGTTTTTTGTAGTAAAAGTTATATAAATTTCATAAACGATACAAACATTTTCCAAATATATAAAAATTTTGTTGTTTAATTCCTTAAAATTGGAAAACAGGTCCATAAAGTTTAGATTTTTGCGAAAACCTAAAAATAAGGTTTGAACCAATCTCAAAGATGTTGAGTTAGATCCTCAGTTATGTCCGATTCGAGAACATTATAAGTTTAGTAATTTGTAATGACCGCCAGAGACTGAACAACTGATTAGTTTATGGTCGGGCAATCATTTTCTCAAGTACATTAGATCATTCGTATTTTGTCAAACATTGACGGAGCTTGTTTGTTTGTGCCGTATTTATAGTTTGTTGTCAGTAAATTTTTGGACCAAATTCAGGCTTTGCTGCCTATGAGAGGTATAAACCAGGCCGATAATTGGTGTTTATTTGATGATCGAAAACCGATCGGTCATTGATAGAGATCTAACTGAAATCCCAATGCATTATATTGTACGTGAGGTTTAGTAACGGTACGGCGGCCTGGTTGTATAATAATGGGTTGAGGAAAAATAAATAAATTATTTTTCGCTAGATGGCTTTAGTGACCTATCTAGTGATGTATTAGTCGCAGTGGGTACTACGATACTTATACTCGTTGGTAAGGGGGATTCATGTACTAAACAATTATTTTGTCACTGTTTTGATTGATCGATTCAGTTGTGAGTTATACCGTCAAGGATGGAGGTAATAAAGAGAAAATTCGCTATATTTCACAATTTTGCTTCGATAAAGGCGAAAACGCAAGTCAAGCGGCTGAAATTCCGAAAAGTCTCTAAGTCTGGTTCCGATACTGCCACATCCAATCATGCACAATTTTAATTTCGTCGATTCCCTTCCGGTAATTTCGATATCAAAGATGCACCACGCACTAGAAGACCTATCGTCGAATATGTTGATAAAATCCTGGAAATTATCGAAGTAGACCGGCATGCGAGTTGTCATAGCATCGCCCAGGAGCGATCAATATCAATAGTCTTAAGAGAGGCTTGTGAAAACTGGGTCTTTCAGTTTTTTGCTAATAGGGACAAGTCGTTTTGGAGAAGCGGCTCAATGTAATTGTCTTCTAAATGGCAACGAGTTATCGGCACATATTTGAGCCAAAACAAATTATTGTAGCTATGTTAAATAAAGCTCCGAAATAAACGTAAAAATAAAGGAATTCTTTATCCGCAAAATTATATTATGGTGTCGTTCACATCAAAATTATATTTGCAAATCTAACATGTCATGTCAACATGAATGTTTGTATCATGGCCAATATTTCAATTTTTTATGAACTTTTAATAGATCATTGCATTCAATTGTCACACACCTATTAAATTTCCTTGAGCGAATTAAAAAATAATTTGTATGTTGTCTAAATCACTAATTGGCTGCGGTCGACCACTATTGCGAGACATGTCATATACATTTCTTCCTGTCACTTTCCTAAGCGATGTTTGTGTGACAGGCCAACGATGTTATTCATTTTATCAATATATTTTTAATAATGCGTGATTAAACGATCGACAGTATTAAAAAACTATTTGCATTTTATAAATTTATACGTTATTTGTCGAATTCGTATAAATATAATATTTGACCAAAAACATCATGTCCCGGAACGATGATTGTTGTATTTTTTAAGTAAACAGCCTAATATTTTATACATTATTGCTATCTTTTAAATAAATTATGAATATTATTTTTGATTTAAATAAAATGTTTTTATTTCTTATGAACATACATATATCATACATATCCAATTCAATTCATCTCAAACATGTCACGTAAGATTCGTCAGAGTTTTGTCAAACGATACTTATCACATATGATTCATCTCAGACATGTCGTGAATGATTCGTCATCAGGTATGTCATCTGAAAATTAATCCCAATAATGTCTATATTTGTGTCATGCTTAACTAGTTCTAATAAGTCATTAGCCACTTGTCATAATGACTATCCCGCCGGTTTGTATCCACATTCCACCACATTAAACTGATAAAACGAAACATTTGTTTTGAGAAGGAAATCGAGAAAAATGTTTTGGAGACAAATAAAAGAAAAAGTAGATTTGGTTTATAATTGTTTCCAATTTATAACATAATATCGTGCTTCTATTGCATCACCGACCACCGAAATGCTAGCATATCACCATAAATACCGGGTGTTTCAACAGGTGCGCTTCAACTTTTTTCCGATAGGGACGGCGAACGACGCCATATTTTTTATTAATCTTTTGTCATTTGGAAACTTCATTAGTATACATTTCATCATGGAACGCTACACACGTGAACAGCGATTGCAAATCGTGCAAATTTTTTATCAAAATAATCGTTCTGTTGCTGCTACTTTAAGAGCATTACGGCCATTTTACGGTCCATTTAACAAGCCAGCCCGTTCGACAATCGACCGCAAAATTTGAGTCTACGTTTTCGCTACATAATGTTCCGGTGCCCTCGAGAGCAAGAAGTGCTCGAAGTGTTGAAAACATCGCAGCCGCCAGGGCTTCAGTTCAAGAAGACGCGAATGTGTTGCTCACACGACGTTCGCAAAAATTGGGCCTTTCTGTGACATCATTGTGGCGAATTTTACGTAAAGATCTTGGCCTACATCCGTATAAGATCAAGCTGACACAACAACTAAAGCCGTTTGACCATTTGAAGAGACGCCGATTCGTGAATTGGGCTCAAGAGCAAATCGAAAATGATGCAGATTTTCACCGAAAAATCATCTTCAGCGATGAGGCTCACTTTTGGCTAAATGGATTTGTCAACAAGCAAAATATGCGTTACTGGGCAGGAAGCAACCCACACGTGATTCATGGGGCATCGTTGCTTCCCGAAAAAGTCACTGTTTGGTGCGGATTACATGCCGGCGGCGTCATTGGGCCATATTTTTTCATCGACGATAACGATCGCCACGTTACTGTTAATGGAAATCGATACCGCGATATGATAAACGATTTTTTTTGGCCACAATTGAATGGAATGGACGACGTGTGGTTTCAACAGGACGGGGCCACATGCCACACAGCACACGATACAATCGCGTTATCGAAGACTAAGTTCGATGAGCGTGTTATTTCGCGAAATGGGCCCGTCCAGTGGCCGCCGCGCTCGTGTAATTTGACACCTCTAGATTATTTTCTTTGGGGTTATGTGAAGTCATTGGTCTATGCCAATAAGCCGGCGACGTTGCAAGAGCTCAGAGCCAATATAGATCGTGAAATTGCTGGAATTTCGGCCGATTTATGCGAAAGAGTGGTCGAAAATTGGGTTCAAAGATTGGACTTCGTAAAACGTGTACGCGGTGGTCATGCAAAAGAAAACGAGTTTCATACTTAAATGTATATGTTCAAATTCGTTAATAAAAAAAAAGTTAGTTCAAAAGTCGAACAGTTTGTGTTTTATTCAAAAAAAAAGTTGAAGTGCTCTTATTGAAAAACCCTGTATTTTATACTTTGGTAATCTAATTGGGGAATCACTCGTTCGCCTGGGCATATGGATATTTATGCCCCTATTATGGTTCTCGCCTCACCATCGCTTCACCACTCTTTCGCCGTGATACTTAGATTCGTGTGAGCAATATTTTAGTATTATGGTTCTCACCTTTATTTTGGCGAGAGAGAGTATGTCGCCGCATTATTTTTGGTTGTTATTTGTTCTTGTTATTATGATTCTCGCCGTGAAAGCGATGTGAGAGAGTGATGTGTAAAAAACGATCGCCTAAAATTTTTAGGTGATGAATGTAATGTAGTACGAATAAAGTTTTTGAAGGTTACAGGACAAATACAAAATAATGGCTACCAGCGATAATGTAAGTTTTTTTCAATAATTTTTACGCTTATAAATAATTTGTTTACCAATTTTATATATATATTATATATATAAATATAATATATATATATATATATATATATATATATATATATATATATATATATATATATATATATATATATATATATATATATATATATATATATATATATATATATATATATATATATATATATATATATATTTGTATTTATATATATAATATACATATATATAAAATTGGTAAACAAATTATTTATAAGCGTAAAAATTATTGAAAAAAACTTACATTATCGCTGGTAGCCATTATTTTTTATTTGTCCTGTAATCTGCAAAAACTTTATTCGTACTACATTACATTCATCACCTACAAATTTTAGGCGATCGTTTTTTACACATCACTCTCTCACATCGCTCTCACGGCGAGAATCATAATACAAAAATATATATACGGCGACTCACCGTCGCCTAGTGACGCGTAGGCGAAAACCATAATAGGGGCATTAATATTTCACTTTCATATGAACTATTATTAAAATCAACTTTCACTATATTTTAATTACAGACCTGCAGCGCTCATCAAAACTCTGATAATGAACATTTTACCACAAACTTGCTTTTACTATAGCCCTTGGTTATTGAGTGTTGTGCAGTGTTCAGTTGTAAAAGTTGAAGTTTAACATGGTTAGGATGATTTTGTTTTGGCATAAAGTGAAATTTTACGATTTCGTAAAATGGAATCCGGCGCAGATATTCCTATTATCAACCTAAATTTGTTTCGTAAAATATGAAAATCGTAAAACGGATTTTGTGAAATACGAACTTGTAAATTGAATTTAAATTTTTATGAATATTTATAGCGGTCTTTAAATGAGAAATTTCATTATGTTGTTGTGTAGGTTTGGCAATTCGCATATGTGTTTCGTAATATAAATATCTGCCGTGGATCGAATTCTACGATTTCGTTTTTTATGAAAATCCCTCTCCTTTGTCAGTGTATTAGACACAAGATTCTTAGTCTTTTATTCGTTTCATCATTTTATTATTCTAAAGTAACAAACTTAGCTGGGTATCCCACAATGGGCATCGCGAATGGTACTTCGAGACGGGGAAGCTCCCTTGTCAAGTGGTAGACGTCAGTCACTTGCGGAATATGTTTTTTAAAGTAACCCCAATATCATAACACCAAAGAATTGCTGAACATGTTTAGTACCGTTATGCTGATCACGCATTTTTGATTTTGCCCATAATGTGATGGAGCCTAATGCCGTCACATTACTAGTACTAGCAAGTAGTTTAGGTTTGTACGATTTGGTATGAGTTAAATTTATACAGAAAATTCGAGTGTGGGCATAAAATTAAAAATTTAGAAGGAAAAATATTTGTGGATAAAGGGAAACTCCTTGTAGTTAAATCTAAATTATTTTGTAGTATGGCTTAAGGGCATTAAGTCAACACCAACATTTTATACGCGTAGCACTGCCAGTAAAATGAAATGTTACTAATTTTAATGAAAAATACCTACCTCCCGCTTCTACTAATCCACTATATGAGTAAATATGTATACATATTTGTCTATATGTAGATCATACAAAAAATTCCAAAGGTCGTTTCTATGACATGTACTGAATTATAAAACAAAAAAGTGCACACCTTCGCCATTATTATGCCTCTTCGGCTAGTAGCAACGTTAGAAAACAAAGTATTGTCCATGACCTTGCTTGACCACCACATATTAAATATAATGTTTAATGTCATCAGCCTACATACACTCGTATATTAGTTTTTTTTGTTAAACTCGTAAATTTTTTATATTTTTGAAAATCTTATTCATGTCACTAGTCTCGTGATTTAATAAATTTGAATGTTTATGTATAGAGGATTTAGTGTTCTTTTCGGAAACAGACAAATTTTATCTAATATTATGTCGTATAATAGGAAATTTCAGAATTTTTTGGTTTGGTTTGGTTCGGCTTAATTAAATTAACATTTTTTTTTATTCACATTTCGTTTAGGAGAGAGACACACCTATGCTAGTTTTATGACATTATTATGTATGTGTGTATAGTTGCTAGATAGATAATTTTTTTTATGGTAATTTTGATTTTTCTATTTTATTGGATCGATAATGGAAAATTTGTATACGGCTATATTATGTATATGTATAAACCCGCGGCGTGAGTGATTTTCCTTTTTGATTGATAATTATTAGGTTTTTATACTAAACGTGTCATATTGCACCCGATTCTTTTCACAGAAATTAAACCAAAAATAGAAAAGGAATGATGATGATCATCATCCTCATCGCAATCATCATTATACGAGTAGTATTACGTTTTTTCTAATATTAAAATAAGAAGGTGCTTGTGTTTGGTGTTTTTCCATTTATATAAAACTAGACCATACATCCATCTCCCTAAGGAATTTAATCAAAAAATATAACCTTCTGTCTGCTGTCTGTCTTTTACATTATACAACTATTACATTATAAAATATTACTGAGTATAACTTGAACAGTACAAATTAAATTATTTTCTTATCAATTAAATTACGTCATACTGGCGGGCTTAGTAGTAGTCCACAATTATTATTATTTATTGACCTCAATTTAGATTTTTTTTAAAGATCTTAATTAATGTCGTTTTTTGGTTAAGATTTATAAAAATAGTAAATCGTTGATTAATTACAAATATTACGGTGTGTATACATAAAACATCAAAAAAAAAAATTAAGTAAAAAATCAATAATATATTCTTATGTATGTATTCTAAGATCAATCAATTTTTTTTTATTTTTTATATACTCGAAAGTGTGTTGTATGGAACAGATGTTTATAGTTTTAGAATTCATAATATATTTCTAAGTAGAATTAAATAGTTTTTTTGGATTATGAAAGAAATAAATAATGAAAAAGGCATTTGGCCCATTTTGTATACAAAATTTGTAAGTAATCTGTTTGAATACGTATGCGAGTGTGTGTTCAAGAAAGAAAAAGGACAGGCGAAATTAAAACTACCGAACAATATTAACTACTACTACTACTAGTTGATCTCGATGATTATGATGAAAATAAAGAAAAATATTGTACGGAAGTTAGATTGGTATACATTTTTGTTTTCAACATTTGACATCTGTTTGATTATGATGATGATTTCCTTTTGGTACGTGCGCGTGGTAGGATTTCATATAGTTTTATAAAAAAATGGTTTTTGGTACAGATGTTCAAGAAGACTAGCAGAGGTAAATATTTTCGTGTTTAGTTTTACGAGAGAAAGAATCTTTCTGTGTATTTATTAATATAAACCACGTAGTTTATCATAAATTATTATCGCATGTATACGTGAATTGATATATGTGTTAAAGTATTTTTTTTATGTATTAAATTTTAAATCACACTTAATTGTTAGTTATTTTGGTTCTCCGGGCACGAGATGATAATTAATTTACAGCAAATATTATTTATAATTTGTTTTCAATCAGATTGTTTGTGATTATACATAATATAATATATTTTTGTTTTTAAATGATTGAACTGTTAATGAAAGTGTTCCAGTTTAGTTGTACACTCGTTAAATCAATTACCAATTTTTCCACTTGGAATTTTATTTTATCAATTTACTTGGTGATAAAAAGAGTTATTTTCATTACCAATCTAATAGTTTTGGTTCTCTTAGACGAAAATCTTGCTAGAATCGTTTTTGAAAGAACCACTATTTTTGGCTTGAGCCCTAACCTGCTATTTTATTTCAATTTCGTTGTTTCATGAGAGCGAATTCGTGGTCTTAACGAGGTCCTTCAGCTTCAGTTGGAATTCTTTTAATTGGATCTTTTTAGTTCTTTTAAGTTTAAATATTTTGGACCATAGATTTCAATTCCCACTTGTAAAGCGAGCTGCCGTTAGTAAAACTTTTATAGTTTTTTGTCTGTCACAGTTTGGATTGGAAAAATAATGCCCTCGAAGTATACTTTGGAAATCATAGACATCGCGGCTCGTTTACGGTCATTTACACAAAATAGAGAAATTTCCAACAAACTGCTGCAGATTAAGGGCCAAACTGTTTATTTTGCTTTTATTGATAAACCACGGAACGAATTTATTTCACTCGAATTTGATTAATGCATTTTGTGAATGGCTATACTCTTGCACAATTGTAATCCAATTTTCTCTAAGCTCTAACGGAGGCAGAAGAGAACGGACTTGAAGCTATAAATGTATCGGTGTGTGACTGTGTAGTTAACTTGCAAGTGTTTTTGATAAAAACGAAAATTGCCAGCTCAAATTCCCTACTCCTATTGCCCTTTTAGGGTAAGTATAGAGAAAATATAGAATATCCCCACGGTTTGTCGTTCCGTTCGTTCGATACGGCAGAGCAGCCAATTTCGGTTTCATAGTAAAATGAGTAATTTGATATGGCAAAAGATACTACTAGCAGAGTTGGAATCTCAGGTTTTATAGTGTTTTTTTTCAGAAATGATTACCGAATTCGTAACGTAAATTGTCCATTGTCTTCCTATAATTTAAAAAAATCTTGGATTATATTAATGAATGGTAAGGCTTACTCTAGCGGAATGAAATTATTTCACTAAAGGCTATAGTTTGAATCTTAATTATGAAAGTATTGGACATGTTTGTAGTATTCATAGTAATTTCAAAAATAGGTTTAATTTTGAAATTTAAATTAAAAATTTCTAATTGATAGTGTGCTATTAAAAAATTTAAATAACGTGTCAAATAGATTTTTTAAAGTGTTCTAAAGGACATAAGTTTGTGTTGTTTTGCTAAAACTGAAAAATTGCTGACTCGCTTGTCTGAAAAGTTCGCGACCTAACAAACATCCAAGACATTTTTCTTCAAATTATGTTTATTTCACTATACAGTCTCGTTGTGACTGTTTCAGCGATGCTCTCATCTCTTCAACCCGTCCAAATAGTATTTGGGGTCTCTCTGTAAAACAATTAGTTATGAAGGTGTTGGCCTCCTCATACAACGAAAATCTCTGTCCTCCGAGTGTAACTTTTAGCTTAGAGAACAAAAAAAGTCGCTTGGGGCTAGATCTGGTGAGTAAGAAGAGCAATTAATTCAAAATTTCTGCCTTCAGCTTGTCAAGTAATGATGCGTAGTATGCTGAAATGGTTTTCCCTTTTTGAAGAAAGTCGATTAAAATAACTTCATGACTGTCCCAGAAGATTGTCGCCATCACTTTTCCAGCCGAAGAAACAGTCTTTGCCCTTTTTGGAGCCGATTTCTCGTTGGACAGTCCACTGTTTTGACTGTATTTTTGATTCTGGAGTGCAATAATGTGTCCAAGTTTCATAAACAGTAACATTAGTCGGCGGAATGTTCGTACACATTCTCTTGTCTAAATCTTGATTCAATATATGACAAACACATTCTTTGGACATATTCATAGCCTCTTCTATCTCTCAATTCGACGGTTGTCTTGCACCGTTTGCTGAACTAGAGTCATGTTATCGTCAGCGGTTGCAGTTTTTGGAGGTCTGGAACGTTCATCGTTACCCAAGCTGGTACGGCCACGTTTAAATTTAAATGATGGTATATAGTCCCCGTACACAGCGTCCAACTCGTCTTTGATGCGTGTTACCTTTCAGAAATACATATTTAATAACAGCCAATATTCGATTTTTTTCAATTTTCACAAAAAAACTCACATAGACTCATTCAAACGATTGCTACACAACAACCGCGCGTGCAAAATGGCTTATATTTCGGCGAGTACTTTTCAACGCTTGCACGAACATACTCTTCCATTTTTGTTGACGAGTGCTGCCAGCTTCATGTTGAAATTCAGAAACTTTTCAGACAATCCTCGTACCTCAGTAAGTTTTGTTGTTATCTAACACGCGCGAATAAATGCAGAAGCATTAAATCAACAGATTTCTCCTGACAAACGTTCTTCGGAATATACAAACACGTTTCTTTATTATTTTTATTACTACATTTTCTTGGGATTCACATGGTTGGTATATAATCTTCTAATTCCTCACAGCGCCACAACAATTTATGTGAAATGAAGCGATATCGAAAATGCAAAACTAAGTGGAAAAATTGAGTTACTGTGTACTAGTACTAGTTTTGGACAACCGGGAGAAACTGAAATCTCGTACGAGTATTATAATGTTTTAATTATTTTCAAGGTGTGATTATTGTTTCTCCCTCATTTAACGCCCTCTTACGAAATTCATAACTCAGATAATAAGATATGTATATATTATATATTTTAATAAATTTTCTGACATTTCACTAACAAAACTAAACTTTTCGCAAATATGTGCAACAATTCAAAAATGGCTCTCTTTTTCTGTTGTATTTGTTCGTTAGTTTGGTAATTTTTTTTTTTGTTGTCACACTTTGTAACATGTGTGTTTTCTGTATGCTGTACCTAAACGGTTATTCTTTTATCCTTAATAGATCATCATACTTAATACTTTTAACACTTTCGTTGCCACAGATGCTTCGATACATCACGAATATATTCCATATACTACTTTTACTTGACCTAACCGCTGATACACCGGAATCTCATTCAATTTTATTTCTCTATATCGGAATATCAATTTTATTCTGCTCTAAGGCTATATAAAACCTTAACTAATCGCAATACGTCATAAGACATATGCAGACATTTTTATTAGTCAATGAGACTATTTATCGTATATGAAATGAATCGTATATGACATGTCTAAGATGAATCGTCCGAGACAAGCCCGAAACAGTCTGAACATATCATACCTATGTGCATATTAGGTGGTACTATTAAATATGGTGGTATTATAAATAATAGTTTTAAATGTAGCTTTGTATTTGTTTCTGCTTTTTATTATTAAATCTAATTTGGGTAAAAGAAATTAACAATTAAAAATGAATTAAAAATGTTATATTTCTTATTCATATTTTCCTTTGGTGTATGTACCAGCTCTACGAACTGCTAGATAGAACATATGACACTCTGGGAAGAGTTAAGTTTCATCGCATTCCATGTTTTTTGTTTTTCTCTGTATGTTGTATGACGTTGACATAGTAATTGTCTCATTTTATTTTTCTACTCACTCGATTGAATGGGATATAATATTATATATGTTTCGTTACTTTTCTTCGTGATAGAGCGAGTAACATAGAAAGTATGCTATACACGTTTCGTTTAAGACATTGTCGTGATAGAAGTCATAGTATGTGCCATGTCTCACAGTAGTCTTCAATCTTTACAGCGAGAATTGTACTATATTAATGTTAACTATTACCATACTTCTGATTTTTGAATTGCATCTGTTCTTAGTGAAAGTGTATCACCTTATGGTGAATAACCGTTAATTTTTAGTTACAAATCGAATATATAGAGGTAGTAATGCAATTTATCGAATTTTAACTAAAAACGCGTAACTCGAACCCAAACTTCTAGGTTTTACTAAAGAACATCGAAAGTTGGCGATGAACCGAGAATTGGAATTAAGTTCTCGTTAGATTACTAACTACTCATTAGAGTGATTTTTTAAGCGTTTGGTTTATAATTTAAAAAAAAAAATACAGTAAAATTGCAACAACCTATGAAATTTTTATTTGGATCGATAAATCAATCGATTTCACTAATGTTGATAATAGACGTGTTACCAACATTATTAAAGAAAACTGGAGGAATATAAAACAAAATTGACTAAAGTTCAATTTCTGTCGGCATTGCAAATTGTTTTGACTGATTTTCATTTTTCTTTCGGCAATAAAATTTATAAACAAACTTTTGATTCTCCAATGGGTTCTCCAATTAGTCCCATAATCGCAAACTGAATGATGGAATTTTTGGAAAAAATGGATTAAACTCTTAAATAGTACTGACTGATGAGTCTGGTTTGCTTACGGTAAACTATAATCTCGTGATTAAGGAGAGCCAGTCACGGCGAAATCATACAAAACGTTGTCAATACAAAAATTGAGATAAATCCATTTCATTCTTCTTACTATTAAATATTTTTTAACTTTTTATATGTGTTGCTTAATGAAATTATTAGCAGAAAATAATCCCTAATAGCTAGCTATTAATGATCCTTTATATCCTTTCTGATTGGATGGAAATTTAAGGAACGGATAGTCAGATGAACCGACTCTTGGTATAAATATGAATTGACTTCGATTTCGAATTTAATTAGGATTTTATTTCGTTGCAGCAAAAGTTATGCTGGCCGTTGCCCGTTGGTGATGAAGTTGATGTCTCGTCCAAATAAATAATCTAGTTAAAATTCTACCTTTCTTGCCAAAAATTTAAGACATCAAACAATTGGTGGAGATCAGTTCACCTGTATTACTTCCATTTTTTGTCTCATTTTTGGCTATCTATATAATATTTACAATAGATATGTTTGAATAGATTAGGAATTGTCAAAAATTAATAATCTGTAGCAACAAGCAAGCAACTAAAATCAAATTCTAATACTAATTTAAAAATAATGAGTTTCCCACATAAAATTTACCTTGTGTCTCGCGCGAAAATCAATTTCCATCCAATACAATAATTTAGCTCTATAAATATGAATAGAATAAAATATTTACAATTACATAAACTCCTACACACAATTCATTATTAATATTGAAGATAATGAATATTTTAGTAGTTGATTTGCAAAAATGGCTATAGTTTTTCAATGCCATAATACCTACAATATACGTATAAAATATTAAACCCGATATATTTATGGTTTACCCACCGCATCACCGCAATCGTAATAAAATGAACATAAAAAGGAATGTTGGTTGGAAAATTAATTGGTGGAAATCACGACAATTATATATATACAACAATGCAGAGTGGCAATGATACAGTATATTCAATAAATTTTCACAATTTCCTAATTAAAGAAGTCGCATAATGTGTACACATGATTTCATTCATTCAATTAATAAGATTAATATGTAAATTTTATCCTAAATATCTATATTAAGATTGATGTCTTGTGACTATACTTTGAGATGATGAGTGATAAATTAGTTAATTAAATTAATCTTTGCCATGTCATTTTATTACGAAATTTTTTGAAATCAAAATGGTTGATGTTCCATCATCACCATCATAATTACCCTATTATACTAGATCAATAGTGCGCTCGGTCGGTGTCTCGAAATTTTATTATTTTATTTTTGTTGTTAAATCCATGCCTAAATAGACGCAAGATCCACATCTACGCAAATATATAACGTTATACCATTTAACTACACAATTAGATCATCATTAGAGAAAAACTTGTCTAAATAATATACAAGTAGAATTTGAGTAGGAAATAGTTAATTATTCAAATCCATTTATGAATATATTAGATTTTGACGCCAACACTATAAATATTGCCTCACCGTACTATTCCAATGGGATTACATTGCAACTCATTCAAGTAGTTAAACATTCGGGTATGTTGTGTAATATCAATATTTTATTATGCTTCTGCTATACTAAACGGTTGACACATGTTCTTCTCATAATATTTATTTTATTATTATTGTCTTAAAGTTTTATTTATTTAAATATAATTTTTTAACACAAGATGAGCAAATAATTAACAGATTTGTTACAGTTTTATTGTTATTATATTTTATTAACATAATAAGTGGTTTTCTCAACTATAAAATTATTATTATGTAATTTAGGTTAAATGCACGATCAAAACTTGTTTTGTATTTTATATTCAATTACTTCCACCCTCAGTAACACAAAAAATAATTTGGAGAATGGAAAAAGGATGTTGACAAAAAAGACGGCTGCTATTATACGTATTATATTAAAAGGACCGGTGTTCTCGTCTTTACATTTATGTACAACATAACAATATTTACACTTTAAAATATAAGATGAATACAAAAAAAAAACTGAAAAGACAACATAAGATTGATATGCAAAAGTAAATATATACTCGTATGCTGTCGGCAGCGCGGCACGCGTTGTCCAATTTGAAAGCTGTTTTCATATTTTCTTAGAATATTTATGCTCGTATGTACATAAAATGATATAATAATCTCAAATTCTCGATGTACATATCCCAAATGGTATATATTTTTCCACTTTATTTCTTCCTATTATATATCCAATCGAATATGTGATGTGGAAAATGCACATGCACTCATACAAATGTACGTTTGACGATCTTATTTGATTATTTAGGACATGGGTTCGTTGTTTGTTATTTGACGAGGAATATAATAGACATTTATATAAACATTGATTTTTTTCTGGTGCACCTGGATTTTTTTATTATTATATGAAACATAAATTTCGATTGTTGTATAATAGAATTATATGATAAGTAATGTCAAGATTAACTCTTTAATACTGTGTAAGAGTTATAAATCGTTGTAAAGCTGGCAAATATTGACTTGTTAATCATGTATAGATTTATGTAAAAGAAATTTGACAGATTACATGCGATCCCAAAATGTTATGACATCAAAATTTAGATCTAAGTAAATATAATTTTTTCTAACCTTAATTTGCACTAATACCAAAAACTGCCACATCTACAAGTATTATGATCGTTTCTTTTTATTTTCTATACTTTTCAGTTGAAGTATTCGAATACATATAAAGCAGACGCCATATCCTAAATCTAATAGGCAATTTACAGAAATAGGTTTTGTAAATTATTCATGAATTTCAAGATCCATAGACTACGTAGGTTATAATGAAAAAGTCTTTAAAGGGAAATATTGTGGAAGGCACGCCTAGGAGCGCCGCATATCAGCAAGTAGGTTATTGACGTCACACTAGTGACTCATCAGCGACAGTAAAGCATGACACATATATATACATTTATCATAAAATTGGACTAGTTTTCGACATATCTAGGATGAATCGTTTATGACAGGACTTTGGCAAATCGTATATAATATATAAGTAATATATAATATATAACGTTAAACTGCCCATAATAATCATCCTTCTAGTACATAAGTTGGTTTGCATTTTTGTATAATATAAAAAATTAATTAAAGTTAATATTTTCCTATAATAAAACAATTACAACATTTTACTTACTAATTCGCTAAACAAAATCTTAACACCACATACACAAAAAATAAGATTAATAAATAATTGAGATGTTGTTGCCACAAAGAGTGAACATGAAATGAAATGCAATTTTTTTATCTATCTCGATTGTTTACTTAAGCCATTAAGTGCTATAAATGAGGAACATCGAAGACTTACTCTTCACGCTTCAATTAAGACATTGTCATGAGAGGAAATATATATGTGATATGTCTAACACTTGTCGTCGAACTTGGACAGTCTATGGACGAGTCAGTTTTGAAACTAATGTGACATGTCATAAGTTAATCGATTAGTCAACATACCATCAATAATAGACAAAAAATATTGTTTTTCTTTTTCATACATATTTAGAGAAAAAAATGATGAAATAGAAACGTATGTCCCTCGTGAACTATTATTCACATGCGTGTTGACAAATTTCGAAAGCTGGTCAAAGCTAGCTAAACTTGCTGTTAATTGATATTGCCTAAAACACACAATCCAGAAACTATTATACGTAAATGTATGCTTTTCTTTAAGTGAATTTACATTATTATTTATCAAAATGATGAACATTTTGGAAAAAGTCGTGTGATCAGACGGAAAACAATTAGACGAATTGTGTATATAATATATGATAAAATATTTTAGCGAATTTCTAAAATTCACCAAACCCATGAGATTGCACTTTCTAAACAAATTTATCAAATGATTATTTGTAAATTTTTTCACTGCGCTTTGATGAGACGACCGAAAATTTCATAAAAGAATTCGAAGTTTCTCTAAATAGTTCGAAACCAAAGCTAGCTATACAACCCATATTTCATTTGAAAAATATATACGGTTCTAACGGCCGGAATTAATTAGGCTCAAGAAAAATCAAAAAGTATGGGAAATCAATCCTGGAGCCCAAATATAGTTTATCGAAAAGATCAAGTTTTGCTAATGGTTAACAATTATATTCAATCACGCATTTTGACCAACTTTATTCGTAATCGTAAATTTTAGATGTATAGAGCTGTATTTCCTTGTGTCGTCATCATGTAAGAATCAGACAACACGATGTAAAATCACCTGACCTATTATTAATTTTAGTTATTGAAAGGAAGATTGCCCATCATATTGTTCCAATTTAATTTATTTTTTTTAAATTTAATCCGATCCAGCGACCAGCATAGATCGATTAGGTAAAACAGAAATTTCGCGAACGTCACGACGTTTCGATTTTAAACTTGTTTTACTAGTTCAAAGAAATAGAGAAAAGCCTAGAAATCTGTGTCTCGATTTTGTTCGAAAATTGGGGCTTGAGAGTTGGGAGGTCAACTTACTTGAACGAAATATTATATTTTATGTTAATGTTTGTACTAAACACCTATAAAATTAATTTTGTACATTTAGTAAGTTTGTCAAGCAACATCGAAACTCGTAAAGTCTCAAGTCCCGTTGCACGAACAGAAGCTCGAACTTTTTAAACTGAGCTATGCTCGACCAGAATGAAGCTCGACCAGAAAGAAGTATATTTTTATTTTATTTAGTCCTAAGCATGCCAGCCACTGCTTAAAGAGTATAATTATTATTGTTGTTGTGTAATTATTATATTCCGACTATCTAAATTGCTGGCTACTTCATACCAGTCATTCATAGATGGTACAAAACTAATCACATGTAAGTTTTAATTAAAGTTTGCTAAATAGGATTTTTATAAATCTGATTTAATTTTGCAGTTTAGAAAAATATCAAACGCAATTTGGTTTATGAATATTAGAGACATCTATCAGTAACTATTATGTAGTTTATATATAATAGTTACAATATCAGTCGATAAAACAATAAAATAACTGCGAACCAAAAAACATTCCTTGAGGAAAGTGTTCTGGAATTTACATACTGATACTGAGTGTCTGATGTGGATTTTTTCTCTAAATTCTGATTAACTTATTTGACGGGTAGTTCATATTATTTATAGATAGATGTCTCTAATGTAATTAAACCAAAAGAAGTCTGATATTTATTTCTAAACTGAAGAGTTAACGTAGTTCATATGGATCAACTGTCTTCTAATTAGAAATAAAACGCGATTTGTTTTCTGCCCTCTATGAACTAACCATCAATTTAGTTAGTCGGAAATTTAAATAAAAAATCGGCATTAGAAGACACACAGTATGAGACTCGTTGATTCATCGATGTATCGGATTTTTTAACTGTACAACCAGGATTATGAAAACAAGAATTTTTGGAAACCCGTATTTGAAATAATAGCTGAATTTTAGGGAAGTTAATGTTTTAGAAAAACATTTAAATTATTTTTCCCAAGTATACAATGTCTTAATATTTCCAGAATTTCTTGTTTTTACAATTAGTAGTCATTCTTACCGCTATATTGTTAGTTATTCGAATAATAATCTTATAGTCCTAAGATGCAGAAAAATGAAACAGCAAAGTTTACCATATGCATATAAATTTTAAAATACTTAAGGCTGGTACTTTATTTTATTTAAATTGGAAACCGTTATTTACTTTATAACGAAATTTCTTATTATGAATTGATTATTTGTTAATTTTAATCAAATTACCATGATAACAACGACAACGAAATGTGAAACCATTTATATAACTACTACGAAATAAGTTACCTTGGCAAGATGTATCAACTGGGCGAATTTTTTGAATAACTGTTTACATTTGTCTCCACTGGTTCATAATTTCAACTTACCGTTTTTCCATTATTTTGATATTTTAGATTCTGTGGGAACCAATCTCCCAAAATTGGAATTGGTTTATTGTAACCTTATACATGGAATTCTATTTTCGTTATACCAACCCAGGGCTATTCTAGTTAGATATTTAAAAAGACTATTTTACAAAACCAGATTTGGTATTTAAATTTGAAACAAATTCATTCACATTTCATTTTTAAAATTGTCAATTTCCATTTTTATTTAGATTGACTACCCTTCAGAAATCAATAAATATTGGGATTTTTCGTACTACTCGAGTTTCATTCCAATCGGTTTAGAAATGGTTCCTTTAAAATTTTGCCGTTAGAACTGTTAATAAACAAAATTTCATTATAACAGCAAACTTCTGTCGATTGATAGGTATATGTCGATAGCTTATGTTATGGAGAACGAGCCAATTAGATAAAAGAAAAGTCTTGAGGCAAACTTAAACAGGCCAATTTTAATATTACAAATCAAGCTTCATCCGATTCGGCTGAATTATCCTGAGCTGCATAAGGATATTATAGTTGAATTCGTCGTTATTGGAATACAAACCGAGTTTAATCGCTATCGGTTGAGAAGTGAATTGGTTTAATTTAAATCGACTGTTTCGCCCGAAGCCATGCCTTGTTGGCTATTTTCAACACACAAACCGTGTTTCTTCTAAATATGTTGGGTATTATTAGTTAAATACAAATTAACAATTTTCCAGATTCACATTTGGAGCTCATATTTGAACCCATTTTACAAACCGAGTTATACTAATACTAATGGAAAAAATGAAGGAGAAATATTTGCAAGCGTTTTGATTAGTGTGCAGTCCGAAAATTATAAATTTTCATGTCGCACTCGGGCTGTCGGCTTTACAATCATAATTACCTTAAAACATTGCATTAATTCAATTCTGTTTTACTTATTTTCAAACAGTGGCTGCAGTAGTTGAAACTAAAAACAAATAATTATGAATACCTACGAGTAGCAGGCTAGCAATATCTATGGAAAATTGTTTTATCATTCCATCTTTTTACACGACAAGAGACTTTGTCGCTCGTTACCATTATATACGAGCGTAAAAGCGTAAATTGTTTACTTGAATAAACAATACATTTAGTTAGTTATGTCAATTCCTGTTTGGCATAATTTTCTCGGTAAATAATGTTTTTGTATATCTACTAATTTGACGGACAAACATTTTTGTATTATTTTCTAAATTTAACATAATTCCTAAATCCCCCGCCACATAAATAAACTATAAATTTTAAAAATAAATCAATTTATTTGAAAATTGCTAATAAGTTAAACTGAAATATTTGAAATACCAAATAACAGTCTAATTTTTTTTTAATTAAATGACACATTGGGGCCGATTCCAATTTCAATATTCCAATAGGAAGCGGACAACTAAAATAACAGGAATTTTATGCCATGACAATCGGACATTTGAACAAATATTGAACTCAGGCAACCAAAACTAAATTGAGGGAAATTTAATAGTGCGGCAGATGTACACAAGCACGAGAATTAAATTACTTGTAAAACATTCACAATTAAGACCAAGATTTAATCAGGAATTTATTCGATTATTTTATTACAAAATTATTTTCCGGGAACCCCTAAAAGATTACTACAAGTAATACATATTGAGCTAATCGCACATTTTGAACTAATTTGACTTTTTCAGTCCATGATTTGCTTTGTTGTAGTATTGCAACGAAAAAATAAATAAATACTCCTATGTATGTAGGTTTGACTCATGGTTCTAATATTTCAATATGCCAAAAGAAAGCGGTATTAGCTAACCTGAACTTTGATATTCTACATATAATTGGATAAATACACTAATCTCATTCAGCTAATCATATACCGAGCGCAACCTGCATCTTGAGTAAACTGGTCGTTCTTAATCCTTGATCTAAATTTGTTTATTTTATGGGCGAATGTAAATGCGAACAAAAGTAAATATAGGGTTTTCCAATAGGAATGATATGATTTTTAAGTGACGTTTCGGCCATTTGTAATATGTCATGATCTGTCATTTTTTGTTTCATTGTATTCAGTAATGTTTACAATTTCATCATAGTGAGATATACGCAAGAACAACGTTTACAAATTGCAATTACAAACAATAACGATTTTTTTTAAGAAAATCATCTTCTCCGATGAGGCTCACTTTCATCTGAGTGGTGCGGTAAATAAACAAAACTGTCGATTCTGGTGCGAACAAAATCCACAAATTATTCATGAAAAACCATTACATTCACCTAAATTGACAGTTTGGTGTGGTTTTTGGTCTGATGGAATCATCGGTCCGTATTTTTTTCGAAATGAAGCTGATAACACCGTTACTGTCAATGGAGATCGGTATAGATCGATGATAACCAACTTTTTATGGCCGAAATTGGAAGAAGTTGATCTTGAAAACATTTGGTTCCATCAAGACGGGGCTACGTGCCACACAGCAAGTGCAACATTTGAATTATTGCGAGTAAAGTTTGGATCATATCACTCCACATCACTCCTGAAAGTTGACTACAAGTAATACACATTTTGAGCTAATGTCTTATAAATTCGCAGATTTGCATTGATGTGGATTAAAAAGTGATGTGGATAATATACGAACGAAAGAAAATTCGAAAAAATTGAATAAACAATTCTATTTTATGGCCACGGTTAACATTTTTCTTGGTGACTCTTAAAATAATAATACGAGTACCTATACTAAGATCAATTAACAAATTTTAAAGCAAATCAATTGTTCAATTAATTTACATAATAAAATTATTTTCGGTAAGTTTACTACAACTAATAAAAGTTGGAGCTAACTTCATATTTTAGATAATAAAAGATTTGCTTCGATGTAGATAAGCAACGGAAATAATAAACACCAATAAACGTCACAAGCCCAGACTAAATTAGGATTATATTACACGGTATTGATTCCCTTTCAAATTTGTTCACTATTTAAGTGTAATAAATTTGATACAACAGATTTAATTCGTTAAAGAGGTTGAATTATCCGCTTCGTCGTATCCCAAAAATAAAATGACATTTCTTCAACGCTTATGTCATATCAACATTTGCCGTGCATAATCCCATCTTTTATATTTTTAATAAAATAAAACGATTGCAAATCTACAATTTGTAACTTCGTTTAAAATTCTATCAACAGCAAATCTCTTATCTTATAGTCTAGTTCGTTTATAATTCCAGGTTCGATAGTCGTCTGATTTATAATACATTCTTTAATTTGACGGACAGCATAAATTGCAGTAAAGTTCATATGCCCGTCAACTATGCACTTTAATAAAATATAATTATTATGTTTTGTACCAGCATATCCATCAACATTTTATTGGTTTAAATTCACATGTGTGCATTATTTCATTGGTATGCTGATTTAAAATTCAATTGATGGCAATTTTGATTTCTTCTTGTATTATAATATTAAAATTCAATTTTGTGAATGAAATTTTTAATTTTACACATTATAATTTTAATATTTACGTATATGCTTATATTTTATTTACATACACATTTGTAATTGATATTAAGCGACTATCCATGTATTTGTCTCTTTCTCATACCTAAATTCATTCATAACTAAATTTGATTCATTCGTAAATAAAAATTATGCAAATATTTGTTTATTAATAAAAAAAACTTGTCGATGGAGTTTTTCTATTTTGTAATTTTCTCTATAGTAATAGTTTTAATAGAATTATATAGTTAAATGACTAAAATAAAAAAATAATTTCGCGAAATGTGTTACTGCACAACTCGTGCCTCATATGGTGTGTATGAGGGAATGTGAAAGTACAAACTTATACGAGTATATTATAATAACAGTGGTAGTGTCCGCTTTGCAGTAGCGGTCGTCCTTCAATCCACTCATGAATGAAAATTATACAATTAAACTCTTTTTTTTATGAATTAAAGTTGAAAACTAGTTTTGTAACAGTGTTTTGTATTCACTTGCCATTTTCTTTTACGATCAAATTATAAATTACGTATACAACTTATATGTGTACATAAGCAATCGGCGTTTGACAAATCGCTTAAATATGCAGGTCAAATAAGTGGAATTTATGGCGCTTGAAATTACCATTAAAAAATTGTGGTGTCATCAGCTCCAAGATCTTAAAACAAAATTAAATTACTTAATAAAATTAAGAATAAATTAAATTTGATTTTCCACGCGAGCGGCTTACCACAATACCGCCCCAAAAGGAAGCAAGGAATTAAATTAAAATTTATTTATTTTCTGTTCTAATAAAATGCTTTTACAGGAAAATTCGAATGAGAAAAATTATATACACACACGTACCTGTATACGTACAATAAATTTATTTTCCATTTTTAATTCTAAATTTTGTTTTTTTTAACTTTGATTTAATTTTTATTTAATGTAATAATGACATTAAAGCACGCGATTTAACGATTCGGGGAGGTCATCGAATTATAGAGAAAAAAAATCTAAATTTATTAACTACTATATAAAAAAAACTAAGTTCTGGTCATTACTAGTTATGTGTTTTATTGAAATAATCATGCACATTGTAAAAGATTTGTGTTGTAATTCGTTGCGTTTGTGCTGTAATTGATTTTTGAGTTAACACTTTGACTATCGCGTTGTAATCTCACACCGATTTCTTCTGTAGAAATAAATAAGCAGTATATTGAAATTAACTGAGCTTTACAGCGAAAGGGTTTACTAATAGGGACAACTTTACATAATTTTAATTAAAGTAGAAATGTAGTATGAAATGGTTGATCGTAAATGCAGGCCTTCTAACATAAAATGTTTATGGTTCACAAACCACTCGCCACTTATATGGTTAAGTCACACATATTGAGACAGAAATACATAATTATTTTAAATTGTTATTATGTATACAGAAACGAATACAAAATAATCGATTTATGTGATCGTTGTTGCTGTGCTGTTCATCTTAAATCAATTGCTTTAAGGCATTATTCCAGTTATATTTTTTTACAATTCCAACCAAGGTCAAATTATATAAATAAGTACAAAACCATAATATCAAATATTTATTGAACTAAGAGAAATAATTAATTTGTTATTTATAGATTTAGAACTAAAATAAAAGATAAAACCGCAATCAGTCAAAATTTAAATAAAAAACTAAAAATTCCGATTAATCACAATAAATCATAAAATAAAAAAAACAAAATTAATTCTAAATTCTAAAATTTTCCCTTCGCACACACAAAGCGAAAAAAATCAATTTTTTTAAGAAATCGGGCGAATCACGTACTAATTTGTTGTTTAGATATTTTTGTTAATATAATGACATTTCAAAGCAAACAATAGAAATCAAATTAATCAAATTTCATGAGAAACTATCGTCTAGTAAATCAATTTGATTAAGCTGTAAGCTAAATAATTTCCAAAACAAAACAGAAAAGAAAACAATTCAACGTCAGGTGGTGAGAGACCCCTTGAAAAATTAAAATTTTGTGTTTTTTATGTGTAAAAAATGAAAAGTGTCATGCGGTTAATGGGAACTCTGACACATACACATATATCCACAGACGAACACAATCATTATTATATTTGAACTGTACAATAGGGTTTCTAAACTATATTTTATTGATCGCGCACACTATTGATCCCATATGTTACCGGTTGGTGATAGTTTTGTTTCGAATTCGATTTCATTCGTTACCTTAGAAATTCGATTAATTTTTTTTAACGGTCTGATATGTACTACCTATATGATGATGACATAGATGGGATTTCACTTGTCACACGCTACAAATCAAAATGTAGTGCATAAAACACTATGAATATAAACTATTTTTAAAACTAAGTCACGCAATACGTTCATATACGATTATATATTTATATCTCCAGACATTAAAAATAAAACTTATGAAACTACCTTTCCAATGCATATGTATATATGTATACTCGTATATCAAAAGTATAGTGTATAGGCACATACATACTTGTATGTTAATTGTATTTAAATTATTTTTGTAAACACAATACAATTGTACAGAATAAATAATTTTTATGTACAATTCACACTATAATTTACACTTTAAGACATTTTTGATTTATGAATTTCGATTAAGTAAGGTGAAAAATAATTTCTTAAGTTTTTTGCAATTTCAGTAGATTTTGCAAAAATTATAAATTCGTGATCGTTTAAAATAAATATTGAAGACTAAAAGCCGTTATAAACTGAATGTGGATTGAGGACATAAGATGTACTAATAATTCTTGAAGAGTTCGGTATACATCATAATTCATAGTGGTTCTCTGTATTCGATCGGAATTTATTTTTTAGGCGCAAATAGTATTTATTGTCAATTTATGGTTGCTGGGTACGATTTTGTGCCTAAAGGAATTTCTCCGCCACTTGTATCGATAATGTAGGTATTCGCCCGATTCAATCATAATCATTTTTGTGAGAGTACTATCGCAATCCCAATGATTATGCATATTGGAGCATTGAAATTTTGATGTTTTGTTGCAAATTTTACTTGTATCGTGTTTGCTAAAGTTAAGAATAAGTCTTTATAATAACTGATATTCACTATCTCTTAAAAATTGATCGTCTCGGAACATTGCAATTTTTAATTTAAGCGGTGAATTTTGGAATTATTAAAACACTCTGTAGTTATTCCATTATTAATAGATATTTAAAGCGATTTTCTATAATTTTCAGCTTAGATCGGAGCAATATGATATGTCCGAAGCAACACAAAAGTATTACAGGATTATTCATTTATTCATGTCGCTCATATCATATTATTGAAGTTAATTGGTGGTTTGGTAAAATGTTACTAATTAAAATACCGTTCCCGAGAGGGAACAGACATCTTTGTTATTTCTTGTTTATGTGAAAGGAAATTGTTGGTGATACTCATTTTGTACAATCGTACTATGTTTTTTACGTACATATTTGTAACAATAAATTGAATCTTGATGCTGCGTATATGACATAGGAAATAAAAAGCATCACACTGGCTCCCGCACTCAAAACCAATCAAATTTCGTGAAATGTTGTTTGCCCCGCCTACTAGTTCCGCACTCGAGTTGAAATATTTTTAACTTTGTTGTTGTTTTAATATGTATATTTAGTACGATACCATGGTATTTTTTCCGAACTAGGTCCCGATGTCATGTACGCAGCATAAATCTTTAAAATTTAAAATTCAGATACGACGTTCATTTAAGCCCACTATGTTTTTTGAATATCCGCATTTCTAGAAGCAAATAATGTTCATATTTTTCAGATAGTTTAAATTGCGTACAGATTTAAGATTATATCTGTTGTAATGTGATCATTAGTGAAATTTTAAAGTTTACTTAAATTACATTGAAAATTTTAAAATTTAGATGGACCTTCTTATACACGCACTTGTGATATACAAATAATAATAATCAAGATTAAAAAAATATCGTACCAAATAATAATGGTGTAACCCCACTGTTTTGAGTACCTTCAAAAATTCGCATTAAGCATTGATTTTGTCAAGTTTTTAAGAATTTTCGGATCAGAAAAATAAAAGAAAAATTAAAAATTTATTAAATAAGTTTGGATTCAAAACCATTAACTGCGAGCCTACATGTTTTTCCTAAAATTCGTCTTCTTTATTGGACTGGATAATATTAAATACGGATAAAGTAACGTTTTTGAATCAAGTATCTGTGGGATCCGACCATGATTTTTTATTTTTCTCTTATAATATTGAACATACTAAAGCAATTCCCAGTTTTACTTTTCGCGACTTCAAGAATATAGATTTATCACTCACTTCATTTTTAAGTTTCTGAAATGTCAACGACCTTGTTATATCCTCGACAAATTAACAACCTCTTGCAATCGCAACAACAATCTCTTGGTGCCTGGTTTTAGCAGGGGAGGGGAGTAGGGGAGGGGAGTATGCATATGGAACTCCTTGAATTGTGTAATTAAAAATTCTAAAACACCAGTTCTGTTTCGTAAAAAGTATTTCTCATCTGTGAATTAAAAATTTAAATTTTGTTGTTTATTTTTTTATTGGATTATCGCTTTTACTTTTATAGGTCATATAGTTAGTATAATAGTAGTTAAATTTAGGTTATTGTCATGTTTTGTTGGTACTTATTAATTGTTTTCACGTCACATAAAATTTCTATTAAAGCCTGATGGAATAAGTTCGTAAGATTTATGTTCTTAATATAATTAAGATCTAACTTCTTTTAACGGGTGATTTTTTAAGAGCTTGAGAACTTTTTTTAAAAAAAAAACGCATAAAATTTGCAAAATCTCATCGGTTCTTTATTTGAAACGTTAGATTGGTCCATGACATTTACTTTTTGAAGATAATTTCATTTAAATGTTGACCGCGGCTGCGTCTTAGGTGGTCCATTCGGAAAGTCCAATTTTGGGCAACTTTTTCGAGCATTTCGGCCGGAATAGCCCGAATTTCTTCGGAAATGTTGTCTTCCAAAACTGGAATAGTTGCTGGCTTATTTCTGTAGACTTTAGACTTGACGTAGCCCCACAAAAAATAGTCTAAAGGCGTCAAATCGCATGATCTTGGTGCCCAACTTACCGGGCCATTTCTTGAGATGAATTGTTCTCCGAAGTTTTCCCTCAAAATGGCCATAGAATCGCGAGCTGTGTGGCATGTAGCGCCATCTTGTTGAAACCACATGTCAACTAAGTTCAGTTCTTCCATTTTTGGCAACAAAAAGTTTGTTAGCATCGAACGATAGCGATCGCCATTCACCGTAACGTTGCGTCCAACAGCATCTTTGAAAAAATACGGTCCAATGATTCCACCAGCGTACAAACCACACCAAACAGTGCATTTTTCGGGATGCATGGGCAGTTCTTGAACGGCTTCTGGTTGCTCTTCACTCCAAATGCGGCAATTTTGCTTATTTACGTAGCCATTCAACCAGAAATGAGCCTCATCGCTGAACAAAATTTGTCGATAAAAAAGCGGATTTTCTGCCAACTTTTCTAGGGCCCATTCACTGAAAATTCGACGTTGTGGCAGATCGTTCGGCTTCAGTTCTTGCAGGAGCTGTATTTTATACGGTTTTACACCAAGATCTTTGCGTAAAATCTTCCATGTCGTCGAATAACACAAACCCAATTGCTGCGAACGGCGACGAATCGACATTTCACGGTCTTCAGCAACACTCTCAGAAACAGACGCAATATTCTCTTCTGTACGCACTGTACGCATTCGTGTGGTTGGTTTAATGTCCAATAAAGTAAACTGAGTGCGAAACTTGGTCACAATCGCATTAATTGTTTGCTCACTTGGTCGATTATGTAGACCATAAATCGGACGTAAATCGCGAAACACTTTTCGAACCGAACACTGATTTTTGTAATATAATTCAATTATTTGCAAGCGTTGCTCGTTAGTAAGTCTATTCATTATGAAATGTCAAAGCATACTGAGCATCTTTCTCTTTGACACCTTGTCTGAAATCCCGCGTGATCTGTCAAATACTAATGCATGAAAATCCTAACCACAAAAAAATCACCCTTTATTAAATGAATAAAATAATTAAAATTTTGGACCAGCATTTACGGGTCGCACTTTTTAATTCAATTGCTGAGTCATATTGTCGTCCATTTCCATATACTTTTCCGGCCCCGAACCCAAAGGTTTTCGATGAGATTGCAATCAAGACTACAACCAGGCCATTCAAGAAGACTAAGGTTTTTCTCAAGAAACTTGAATAAGCGTTGTCTTCCAAGAGCTCAATGTACATACTGGAGTTCATTCGAGTCGTAATAAAACAGATGGGAAGCTTCCCTTGCTAGGAAAATGCTCTCCATACCAGAAGTCTTCCGAAACCAAAACCGACCTGTTCCTTCAAATTGTGCAAGTAGCAATTGCTACATAAATTGCTAATCGGCAATTGCCGATTGCTACATCGGGACCATTTTTTTTTTGTAGTCGTAGAAATTTCTCACTCAATCTATTGTCCACGTCATGTTACGAGAAAACTTAAGACTATTACTCGTATGCATGGCGGTTGGGCGTCGTTGGCCTTGTACTTTGTTACATTTAATATTTGCCGAACTGTTTAAAACGTGAATGATGTGTCAAGTACAAAAAGATCCAATTTTATTTACTTGCGAAATCGACTACCATGATTTCTTATAGCTTCTTCATGACTGGGCCTTTCTGGCGAGGTAATATTGTGCCTCGGTCTTTTGTTTGGACTTTTAAGCCACATTTTTACCGTTTTTAATAAAATAACGAACCATGCTCTTAGAACGTCGAATTTTCCTGGCGATATTTTTATAGTCAGCTGTTCCCCTTCAGAAAATCGTTCGTCCTTAGGCATTGCTAAAAAGGGCCTTTCAAATTTAAACATTTTACAAAATACTATATCTACAAACAAGTATACCTTTGAATTTATCAATTTTATGACAGAAAAAGTTTGATTTACATAAACACAATTAAATATCACAGTCAAACTGCCCTACGTTTAAATGAATGTCTCAACTAAAAATGGCAATTTCGATGATTTTGTCTCTATTTTTTTTTGCTTAGTTATATTAATATTTATTTTTAACGCAATTATGTACTCGTTACACATACAATTAAATGTAATAAAAGATAGTTTATGAAAGGTAGTTGATAAATGAACAGTTTTAAAGTGCAAAATGGCTGCGCTCATACGAATGTCGACCACAGCAGTTCTACGTACGAAACAAATTGTGATAGTTAAAAAAATAAATTTGCGTAGTTAAAATATTTTCATTTACGAAGTGGGGCTCGCACGTTGCTAGAAAAGCAAATGTGAATATTTTTGTTATTTTTAATTTTTTTTTATTTCTTTATTTTTTTAATCAAACAAGTTGTTAAATTTTTAATATATGAATTGGTTTTTAAAAATAATTTGTTTTAGATGTCCTCCACCTGTACAGTGTCTGCCAACAGTATTGTTGGCTCTTTCATTTAGCAAAAAAACGTTACCAATGTAACAGTGACTGGAAACCGCTAACTAAACATGCTGGAACAATTTGTTTTTTGCAGATGCAAGGTTTGCATTATCGACGTTCTGCTTACTACTGCACTAGATGGATACTTTGAGAATTTTCATTCGCCCGTAAGCGACAATTTTGCTTTTTTACATTTCAGTTTAAATTAATGTACGCCTTATCAGACATAAATAAACAATTTACATCGCTCTCGTTTTGCTGTAAATAAGTTTTGGCAGAACTCCAATCGAATTGGTGAATCTTCTGGATTCAAGTAGCTTGTAACTTGCATAAATACGCAAGACACTTCTTCGATTGACAGCTGCATGTAACTCTAATTCTTATTGTTGCTAGAATTGCTATCACTCCCTGCGGCAATGATGTTTGATGTTGGAACTGTTGGTTTTGGATGGTAGAGCGTTCTCTGGACAGTGTCATGTGTATTGAATCTTTCTAAAGTTCGCATAATTGTCCACCGATTGGCAAATCCCGGTTTGAGTCCTAGATGCTCTCTGGACCACTCGTATTCTATCTGTATCTTTAATCCTGTTCATTTTACATAAGCTATATACCCCACCGTTTATTCTAAAAAAAGAAACGAAAAAAAAACTAATAGAAATATTAAAATTTGTTTTTGTAACAAACATTCTTGCTCCATTCTGTATTACTTTAATTGATATTGGTGTGATCCAACCTTTTTAAACTGTTTTGCCTCTATACACCTGTGCCAAAACGGATGATTGGTGAAATAAACTACTGATAAAAAAATTATAGCTTTGCCCAAAACCTTTAAAGCGGTATGCCACATGATTTTATCAGAATGGGAAAAACGTACATTATCTGTTGCTAGCGCCACAATCGGAATTTGGAGTGCTAAGGAGCTGAGTTAAATTTGTGGCATTCTTCAAACGTTTTCAATGATATGCGACACGTATGTATTTTATATATACCAAAGGAATAATTTACACCAGTTCCAAAACGGTGGATTGGTCAAATAAATTGCTGTCATCAAAATTTTTATTTCTAAAACCTTTAAAACGATATGCCACAGGATTATCAGAATGAGAAAACATGCATGTGATCAGCATGCCATAATAGTAATTTGGAACACCAACGTGCTTCAGTTAAATTTGTGCCATTTTTCAAAACCTGAAATTAATAATTAGATACCATCACCCAAACGATGGATTTATCAACCAAAGGGCTGATAGAAAAATTGTTGCTTTTTCCAAGACCCTTCAAACGATTTTTCACTTGATTTTATACCACAACGGTAGTTTTGAGTACTATGTTGTATTACTTAAATGTGTGACATCTTCAAAATATTTTCTATGATATATAACATGTATCTGCGGTATAAGTCCCGAGCCTGTCATATAGTGCATCTAAAGAAAAATTCATATGATTTCGAGAAAGAACCAACCTTAAAACAATATATATCAAAATTTTATGACAATCCGTCGTTACAAGTTATAGTTGTTTTAGTAAAGCTATTTTTGTTATTTTCATAACAATGGAAAAAACGAATTTTTTGATGGAAAAGAATATCGTCCAAGCAAAGTAATGGCTCGATAAGTGTTATAGGGACTCTGTTCCTTTAAAAGCAACCGTCGAACGTTGGTTTGCTAAGTTTAAACGTGGCCGTACAACACCGATGATACTGAATACTCTGTTGGCCCGAATTCTGCTGTTATATTTCAGCAAAGATAAAAAAGTGTACAAAATCGTGTTGAAAGATCGTAAAGTGCAGTTACGTGAGGCAGCTGGTACCTTAAAAATATCAAAAGACAGTGTATACACTATTTCGTATGAATATTTGTCCATGAGGAAGCTCTGTTAAAAGTGGTTGTCGTGCCACCCAGAGCAAAGCGCTGCTTGGAGCTCTATAACCGTAATAAACAGAATTTTCTGGAACAATGGATGAAACTTGGATGCATGACTACACTCCGGAAAAATCGTCAATCAGCTAAGTGGACAGGAGCCGATGAAAGGCGTTCGAAGTGACAAAAAAAAAATGTTGACCGGTAAAGTGTTGGCCTCTGCATTTTGCGATGCGCAATTTATTTTATTCGTCGGTTATCTTAAAGGAAAAATCATCAACAACGAAAATTGTACGGCGTTATTCGTGCGTTTGAGGGAAAAGGTTGCGAAAAACGGCTCCAAATGCTATAAAATAAAAGGTACTCTTTCACTAAGACAACGCACCGTACCACAAGTCATTAGCTACGCTAGAAAAACGAATAAATTGAAGTTTGAATTGCTCCCCTTCCATCGTATTTTCCGAATCTGGCTCCCAACGACTACTACTTGTTCGCAGACCTAAAAAAATGCTCTAGAGAAAGAGATTTGCGTCAACTACTAAATGAAGCTGAAACAAACGCCTATTTTGAGGCCAAAGATAAATCGTTCAGCAAAAAACCCATCAAAATTTTAGAGACGGGTTGGAATGAATGTATCACAATTGATCACTCTTGATACAAATGGTTTTTCAATTTGGGCGGGTCGAAGTTGAAATAGAATTAAACAAGCTATGTGTGTGTGAGGTATTAACGAAATTTTTTATTTTTTCGAAATTTTTTATTTGAAAGGCCCATGTATGCCATTATTTATGGAATATAACATCGTTCAAATGTCCGCCGCGGCTTATTACGGTGGCACAGATCCGAGTGGTCCAATTTTCAATGACTCTGCGGTCCAATTTTAATAACCTTAAAAACCATAAAATTATCCATTTGATATCAAATTCACATAGGTTGACGATCGGCGAGTCAAATGTACTTAATCGTTGTAAGAAACTTTATATTATATAATATTACTCATTTGAATATTTTTGAACATGTTAGAATTAGATAGCTGGGGATTGTAGCTCTTAAAGTCTTTTATCATCACATATCGGTTGGTTATAAAATTAAATTGGGCGGAAAGTATATGCAAATAAAAAAAGTGTAAAGTGTAAAGTGTTCACTAGTTTAAACTTTTACTTGAATTGCTCAGCAATTTATAGGACGGATTCTATAACCTTTAATTCAAAGCTAATTAACTAATTGATTTGTCAGAACTATAAAAGCCCTTAAACAATTTATAATTAAACCTAAGGTACAAAATCAAATCCATTATAATTTTCGATGCGATCATTCAAAAATTTTATAAAATATAATTATAACAATAATAATTAATCTAATTAATTGCCTAACATCTCATTTATAGAGACATATAAAAGAAAATATAAATTCATGTTTAATTCTCACGATGGGCTTAACAATATATTTTAGTATTCCGCACACAACCCACCGTACCAAGCACCACCACCTGTAGTGCGCGCGAATTCTATTTCAACACATTCGTTGAAAATATCCTGCTACGCGCGGAAAATAAACATAGTGTTTTAAATAGTAATTGTAATGTACAACAAAAATATGTTTTACATTTTACTAAGTGAGCTAATAATATATATATTTTTTTAATTAAATTGTAATTGTAAATTGTACGAGTCATGGTATCCAAAGTTATTTTTTCAATATTTTTATTCGTCTTAATCTCTTTAGCGGAGGAATATAATATAAGTGTGTAAGAAAATGTATAACGTTGTTTGATAAATTGTTTTATTGCGCGAGGTAAGAAATTCGTATGTACGTACGTACTACATGAAGGTTGAAATTTTTTATTGATTTATGAAGTGTGGTTGTAAGTATTTAGCAAGTATCATACCGCTTTAAGATTTATTAAATATTAAAGCATCAACAGGTTTGCTAAAATGAATACATTTGCTATATTCTGTTTTTCAGGATATTCGTCACTCGTCAATATTTATTATTATTCATTGCTACCGATAACTTCCGATACACCTTCCAATCAGCAAACGAGACAATATAAATCAAAAGTCATTCATAAAATTTACTATAAAATTCATTCATAATATGAATTGTGTGTACTTCCTGTCCTTCAAAATAATATAAAATAATCGAAAGTTATTTTTATTTTTAGGATATATCTTTCCAATCAAAATGCAAATATTCAAAATACAAAAGGTGGCTTCCAAATAAAAGTTCAGTAAAAAACAGTACAATCAAAACCGGAAAATACAAACAGATTGAAATGACTCACCTCACCGCGTCAAAACCAATTACGAGAAAGTGATGAATGACAGAATGTACGTGATTATTGTATAATATTTAATGCATTCTATCCACTATTATAGTGTGTGATATCATTTTCAGTTATGAAAATACTACAACAACAAATTGTTTTTAATAAATTCCGTCCGGCGTTTTTTTAAGTAATTTTTTTACATTAAGCTAACCGAACATTAAATTTTTAATGAAAATATCAAAAGTAATTATTATTACTTTTGCGCTAATCAAACCGAGTGTTCTCTAGACTCTAAGGAAATGAATATGTCATATTCATTATTCGGATGTGTGATATGCATACTAAGCGTTATTTAATTAGGAGATTCCAGACAATATGTGTAAAAATAAATAAAAATTTGTATACTCGACAGTTCGAAGTGCCACTCACCTGAAATAAAATTTAGGAAAATAACAAACCGATTTAGAGAATTTGATAAAACAAAACTAACTTTCGCTAAATTGGCGTTTCTAAATTTTGTCTAGACAATTATGAAAGTCATTGAGGAGCTCCAAAACAACTTCATAAGTCACAAATTATGTTATGAAAATATTGTTTTTCTTCCGTTTTCCTATCAATATATACATCTCTCTTTGGGGACAGTCAGACATAAAACTATCTTCCGTGCAATAAACTTTCTCATTCGATACGCGAGCCAGATTTTATTTTATTCTATAGTTTGTTTTTGTACTTAAATATTGTGTGGGCTTCAAATAATAATAATTCTTTGGATGCGCACACTAAACTTTTCCTAACTTTCCCATCATCGTCGTAACATCATATGAATGATGTTTGGCGCACAAAACAACGGAGAAATAAATTTATTCCATCAAAAAAACACTTCCCACTTAAAATCGCAAACTTATTACAAATAAAATAAATAACAATAAATAAAATGCAATTAAATTAAAACGAATATATTATCTTAAATGCATATTTAAAATCATTTTTCTCCATTTTTGAATCGAGTTCACTTAAAGGTAACAAAACTCTATTTATCTTAACAAATTAATTATATTGTTTAAAATCTGGCATCATATGGCAGCCACTGACCTCGTTTAAATATAATTCAAGATCATTCAAAAATTGAATCTGATCGCGCGCGGCAGTGTGATGACTTAATTTTATTGGCTTTAAATTAATTAATGTTCGTATACTCGCATTTTGTATCGTTCAGATATGTACAATACAGGAAATCAAACTTATTTTGATTAATAATGAAATAATTAAATTAAATTTGATTAATTGTGTTAAAGTTCAAATATTTCAATGATGTTGTTATTGTATAAAATATGTGGTTCGCGAGAAATAAAAACAATGTGTATTTTGTATGTATGCTAGATGTTGTCTGTTAGGTGAATTTATAGACATTACCCAAAATTTTGATGAGGTTGTTCAAATGTCAAATAGACTAATATTTATTGTTGTTTTGTGCCAAATTTGTTAATAGTTGGCGATATTCATTTATGGATGAATTAATAATTTCGATGTAATCAAACCAATACTGTTACTGGTCAGTATAAGCAAGTCCAAAATAGTTATCAAAATAAAAAATTCAAATATATCAAATGTTTCTAAAGAGTTTAGACTTAATTGTTTAAATGCTTAAAATAAATATAACGTGATTTTAAAAATAAAATTTATTTTAAAAATTATTGACTGAGGATGTTCGGCAAATTATCGACATGCTTTTGCTCCGACAAAAATAAAAGACCGGCACGTGCTGATGTCCAACATGAAGAGAAGTCCGATACGATGAACGATGAAGGACGATGTAGTAAAGAGCAACACTCGCGAAAATACAGACGCGAACTACAGGCCGACATGGATGCCGTCATGGGCAAAAGGCCGACATTCGCAAAATGCCGACATGCACAAAAGGCCACCACACATAAAAGGCCGATACCAACAAGATATCGACATAGATGAACGAACGGATAGAACTGATATACTTAGATATACTTACAAATTAAATTGTCACCGCCATTGGAATCCTGACTTGAATACATTGAACAATTAAAAGAATGTTCATTAAGGTATTAGTTTAAAAATTTGAAATTTTCGTTAGTGCACGGATCATCTAGTAATGGGTACATTTTTTCAATCAATTTGGTGGTGTCTGTAAAGAGGTACATACCGTAGAATATTACATTCAGAGAATGAGAGCACACATTCAAATTTTTGTTAGGAACGGATTTTTTTTTCTAGGTCATTCGAATGTAATATAAAATAACTTAGTATATAAGGGACGAAACTGTTTTGATCAGCGTTGTGCTGTTAAGCGTACAAATTAGTGGTATGGCGTATAGCTCATGATCAAACTGATTTACAGAGCAAAGAACCGTATTCGTTCACAGTAAATATAAATAATTTACAATTTAGTTGATATGGGTTCACAACTTTAATTTATTATTATTAAATTATCAAATTTTATAGAATTGTGATTCCTTCTAGATGTTTCAAGTCATTCTAAACAGTAGTTTTTTATTTACAATCTTATCTTAACAATTTATATTCTAACCCGTAACTACATTATTTAATAGTTAAGGTACAGTAAGCGAGGCAGTATTGATCGTATAATGGTAACTCAAGTATAAAAGTGCATCGCTTACAACACCTTTCCTCTAAAGAAACGCATAATTTTCAGGTGAATTTATTTTTTTTAGCATCTATAGTCTGTTCTTGGTTTTTGAATTTTGAAAATAACCTTGTCACCTACTTTATACACTATAAATTTTGAATTTACATCGTAATATTCTTTAGTTTTATTTTTTATTTTTGTATTATCTTAGCAATCTGTACTGGGGCCAAGGCTCTCCCAACTCATTCGCGGTTCGCTTTTCCCGTCCTTGGTTTTACGCCGTTGCCAGCCAATATGAGGACGGTCCGATTTTCGTAGAACCATTTTCATATTGGACAGCCCCATGCTAGCCTGTAGTACTGGCATAGAAGATGGGTCGGACAATGAGTTCTGCACTCCGACAGGTGGTCATAGTTGTGTTCGTTTTCATCACAGATCATAATCTGATGATGAAAATTCCTTTTTGCATCCTGCCTCTATCGAGGTTCGAACCCGAACTAACGCTTTAACCACTATGCCGTTGTATTTTTATTCTTCGCGGACATTAAATTTTCTCTGGCTAGAGTAGTCATCAAAAAAAAGACTTTCTGGGGTTTGTTTTGGCATTAATGGATTTACCGGTTTGTATCCATAGAAAAATTCAAAAGGCATATAGGCTGACGAAAAATGAGGAGTCGAATTGTACGGGAATATGGTAAAAGGAATCCAATTGTTCCAATTACATACCATACTGTGGTATTGATTTTCTTAATTTTTAGTGTTTTACAAACATTGGTAAACACTTCTGACATAAAATTTGATCCTTGAACAGTGACTATGTAATGTCGTGCTCCATACTTCTAAATAAACTCATCACAAAACGTTTTCGCAATAGTTGAAGTTGCCTGATACAGATTTTGCGAACTTTGTAAGATCATTTTTCATTGTAAGGGCAAGGGCCCGACAACACCAGAAAAATCTTTTCAAAGGGATATTTTATTTTTTTCTACTGCAATCGGAAATATAATTTCAAACCGTGCCGCACATTTAAGGGAAAAATAGTATCATTGCAAACAACTGGCTGTTCCTATTACATCTTGACGCCCATCTGCAGGGGTAATATGAAATTCTTATATGACATTCTTAATATGCTAGCCTGTTTGCAGTTCTATAATTCTAGCGGGTTTTGAAATTGCATCCAAAATAACAAAATTAGAATTCGAATTGAATGAAACAGAAGGTAACACTATTGGAATTTGTTGTTGTTGCGACCATGTTCCAGCAAGGATATTTTTTTCATTCGAAATGGTATTAAGTCATTAGAATTTTGATACAAATTAGAATCGTCAGTTGATATACTACAATGTGGGATACGACATAGTGCATCAGAATTTTAGAGCATCAGCATTTCTGCTGGATAAACCAGGTTTAAATTCTATCTCATAAACATCTAATTCTAAACGCCGTTCTCTCGTAAACGTCTAATTCTAAACACCATCGCATCAATCTCGATAACGGCTTTGGATTAAGTTTCACTCATGTAAGTGGGCGATGATCTATTCGTATTTTAAATTGTCTGCCATATAGATAAGAATTGAAGTTTTGAACTGCCCACACTATTTTTAGTAATTCCTTTTCGACCGTAGGATAATTGAACGCACAATTCAGCGATCGAATAGGATATGCTATTGAAAGATCATTATTTATGAAATTCTGCGAAAAAACGGCGCCTAATCCAAAATCGCTGATGATGGCGGTTGTCAAAATAAATGGGTCTTTACAAAAAATAGATAGGACTTTACACTTAACATCTAGAGATCTTTTTCACAAACCGACGGTAATATCCAGTAGATCCCAAAACCGATGTTACACTACCGTTTGATTATAAGAGATTGGATAGTTTTGAACCGCTTCAATTTTTTACGGATCGTAAACAAAACATTTAGTTTCGGTCAGGCCAGCTCAAATATGGCCAAACGGCATGGTTTAAAAATGATAATGCCCTTATTGTGTACTCTAACCGCCGTTTAGTAAACCAGAAGGATAAAGTGGAATTTGATAATATCCATTTGCCGTATCGCGGGTGCTAAAATAATTAGATTGGCCATGTTGGTTCAATATTCCAGTAATATTTGGCAAGGGTTATAATAATTTGGTTAAGCCTATGAAAGTCAACTACTAAACTTCCGCAATTTTTTCGGAACCACTAATAAAGGCGAATTATGTGTGGCTCTAAATTAATAGGAGTGGGATTTAAATAAAAGATTTCATCAAATCCCTTACAGATATTTAAATATTTTATACTAAACGATTTTCATTTTTAACATAAAAATGGTCAAAATTAAAATATTTAATAATCATTCATATTGACACAGCCAATTGTGCGTTTGCCACTCTTAAGCTCAATAATCGAATTTGTTAGTCGGACACTTTCGATAATTTGTTGGTTTTCACAAATAATGTATAGGGCACAGAACTGTTGGTAGAAACCATAAATACTTTTCAACTCACGCAGGTATTTCTATATCTAGCGGCAAACGTGGAAAATGACAGAAAATATTCTAATATATTTAAATTAAATTTTTACAGATTTAGTTTTATTACATAGGTTATAACAATTGTTCTGCATTTGAAAATCGTTTCCAAGTATACCGCAACAAGTTAATAGAAAATTATCAGGAGTCAATGAAATATTTTGGTTATTTGAGATTTCGTGAAATGGAAAACAGGAATCGATTCTTCTTATAAAACATTTTTCAGGTTGGGGCCAGGCAGGAAGATTGCGCAAATGTCGCAAACACCGAAACAAACTTATTTCGGACCCGGTGTAGATTATGAGTGAACTAGCGATCTTTACTAAATTAATATTTAGTAAGGCAAATTTTCATTTCGAGTTATGTTCAAAATTAGGTCTCTATTGAATATTAAATGGTAGATTTCTAAGTAGTATACACCAGAAATAATATTTTGTGGTGCCGAAAAATCTTGAATAATTGGGTCCTCCAAGGCACGAATAGCATTTGAGCTGTGCTCGACATTCTGACAGTTTACTTGGTTGTTTTCGTCATATTTATGGTTTGTTGAATTTACTAACATTCGATATTTCCCATTTACATATTTTCGTTTCCTGTAATTTTCAATCATATGTCCTGGATTTTTAGAATAATAACAAATAACCGATGTATTTCGACCAGAATTAGATTAATTATTGGCTTATTTTGATTTGGATCCAATAAAAAGCAATGCCTTGTAGGACGGGTAAAACGAAAACATATTTGACAAATTCCCGTTATTCGATGTGGGAGTAAAATATTGATTAGCTGGCCTATTATTGGTATTTTCAGACGGTCGGAAATAATTGACTCTTCTTCGATTACCTTTTTGTTAACCGAATTTGGATTATCAATACAACCAGCTTTGACTATTAATCGAATTTGTTAATTGTTGTTGGTTTCGAATTAATATACATCAGATATGTTGTAGCTTCTGCGCCTTCTTTACAACGCAAACATCGTTCAAATCCGATAGCATTGTTCGATTTTATTTGCGAAAAAAAGAATAGAGCTCCTACTATTGAAAACGACCGACTTCGTTTTACGTTTCGTTTGTTAAATTTGTTGTCAACTGTTATTTTCGATGGCTGCCAAATTGACGTCGAGTTAGTGCTCGATTAACTGAAATAGTGCTAAATAATTTTTGGAATACAATTTCTATTTCAAAACAAACTTTTGTTTTTAGGGCTTAGTACGTTTGTTTTCTGCACGAGAATAAAAGTTTGCTAAGCAAGCGACGTGAGTATTACAATAAGTTTAGTGCCAGCACGAAATACAAAAAAACTTTCTGTGTTACCTCCATTTAATGTTGTTTGATGGAAGAAACAATTACTAGTATTCCAAAACAGCATGATTAGACATCGGGTGCTTGACCAATGACCAATTCAATATTGACGATTATTTTACTATTATCTACAACAATTAACAGTTTGGTGAGGTTTATGTTCTGGAGGTGTAGTTGAACCATATTTTTTGAAAATTAAAATGGCATTGGGATTACCGTCAATAGAGAATGATGCAGACACATGATTACAGTATAATTTATTAAAAGAAAAGTTTAATAACCGAGTAATCTCTAAAAATCCCGATGTGTACTGGCCACCAAGATCATGCGATATAACTTCTATGAACTTTTTTCTTTAGGGCTATGTTAAATCATTAGTTTACAATAAACCACAAACACTTAATGGCCTAAAACCAACATTATTCGTGTTATTGGTGAAACAAGTGCAGATTTGTTTGAAAAAGTAGCCAAAATTTAGTGTTCCAGAATCGTATTTTAAAAAAAAAATCCAAAGGCGGCCATTTAGAAGAAATCATTTTTAAATAAAAATGTCTTGAACCAATGTCTAAAATAAATAAAAAAATATATTGATGTCTTATACCGTTTTATCTTTATTTCCAATGCAAAATATATAGCTCTTATTTGATCTCCCTATATATTGGGGGCATTTCGGAGCTGAAATTTCAAAATAAAAATATTCCAATGGTTTCCATAAGGTCTGATTGTTGGTCGATCCACTGAATTATTTATTTTCTAATAACTTAATAATTCTATAAAAAATGAAAATTTTGATTCTAATGTCATGCCTAATAGGTCTACAACAATTAAGATTTCGAGCTCAATTCAAACAGGAAGATTATAGAGGCAATTTTTAAAATCCAATTTGAAGAAAATGATATTTGCATTGGTTCTGACAACTTCTGTAATGTAACATTTTTAGCAGTACTCGTCAAAAGAAACATATCCGAACACGATGCAGAAAATTTATATTTTCGTTTTAGATAATCGAATAGATCACTGGTCAGTTTGATTTCTTAAGGTAGATTCTTGTAAATTCTAAATCCTAATACTATGTTTAACAAACTCAAAATCTTTTCTTAATTCTTAGTAAGAACCTTAAATTGTTTAAATAATCGAAAGATTTAATCTTGATACGTAGTTAATAGCTAATTTAATTTAGTTAATAAGCAAAATTATAAAATTTTTTTTTTCAGTTGTTTAGAAATTGTAAAATTAAGTAGAGACGTGCACAATTTTTTTTTAATTGAATGTAGAATTTTTGAAAGTGCTGTTAGTGTCAAAAATGGTCGAATAGTGCCAGATAGCACTTGGGTGCAAAACTGATTTTTATGGTGCTAAAAATAATTTGAAAGTTCTGGATTTAGCACCGAAAGTGCTAACTTGGCAATATGAGAGTGGAACGATTAGCATCGTTAATGAACAACTAGTTATATTCCATTATACGTTTTCAACTCTGTTCGATCACAGTATAAATAGTTTGTCTAATTAAAGGGTTTTCCAATAAGAGGGTTCATTTTGATATTAAAAACGAGGATTTTTTAAGAGAAATCAATGAAAATTTATTTCATTGTAAAGAGGAAGGTATGCCATTAACATTTGAAAACGATATCAGCCAAATGACCGCCACGGCTACGCTTGCAGCACCATATCCTTTTCATGAATTTTTCCATGACAAATTCGCACATTTGCGGTTGTATGTCCTTGATAACTTCACGAATTCCATCTTTAAGGTCTTGAATCGATTGTGGAGCATTGGCATACATTTTATCTTTCACGTGTTCCCAAATAAAAAAGTCTAAAGGTGTTAAAACTGGTGTCAGGAAACTTTTCTTGCAAAATTGAGATTGTTTCGTTGCTTGTGTGATACGTAGCGCCGTTTTGCTGAAAATAAACGTCATCCGCATCAATATTTTCCAATTCCGGCCATAAAAAATCATGAATCACAGCTCAGTAGCGCAATCCATTCACTGTAACAGTTGCACCAGCCTCATTTTCGAATAAGTAAGGTTCAATCACACCACTAGTCCCAAAACCGCACGAAACAGTGACAAGTTGCAAATGCAACAATTCTGATTATTAACGTAGCCTTCGAGGTGAAAATGGGCCTCATCACTGAAGATGATTTTTCGATGAAAATCCGGAACATTTTGATGCATTTGAAGGACCCAATCAGCGAGGATACGACGTTTATGGTGATCGACCGGCTTGAGTTCTTGTGTTAACTGAACTTTAAAAGCCTTAAGCCCTAAGTCTTTATGCAAAATACTGTGTAATATCGTTTGTGGAATGTCTAATTCCAAAGATCGACGAGGAATCGACAAACCTGGGTTTTCGTCAACACTACGGGCTACAGCAGCAATATCACTAATCACTGATTCTTCACATCACTAACTTGTCCCGACAGCTCAAATTTTTCCACCAGTTTCACTATTGCCAGCCGAGAAGGTGGTAGTGGAGTTGGTAGTGGATTTTAACAATTTCATTGCGTTGTTGAAGCGTGCATCGTACCATTTTTAGTAATGGCGTAGTTTTTACTTGTCAAATGTCAAAAGATGACATCTTCAAAATTGACAGCTGCCCAAATAGCAGGCTATTCAAAATAAAACCTGTTATTGGAATACCCTATATAAAAAATGTATCTAGGATCGAAGCTTCATTATTTTTGTTTGTTAGATTGTTTTCGTACGTTAAAGAAGTAAAACAAATTGAAATAAACAAAAAATTTGAATAGTGAGATATCGAGAAGAACAGTAAAAAATTTGTACTCAGGCGTTAAACTGGAGGCCCTAATGGATGAAGGCGATCCATTTCAATAATAAGGGCTCTTTTTATTTTGATACTGACTTATTTTAATCAATTTCAACTGAAGTTGGTCGATGCTGCGTACATGGGAGAATTGAGTTTGCTATTCCAGTTTTAAAACATCCCACTTCTTAAAGATTTTCCATTTAATCAGATCATATGCTTTACCAGAGTGTCTATACCATACCTTTAACGACATCAAGAAATATTGAAAAATCATCTTACTTAGTTGGGTTAAATGGTTTACATATTATGTCGCAACCCATAATAAATTAATGATAAAAGTATCAGAGTCCAAATAAAAGTAATTTTGAAAATCACTTCCTGCTTGAGGAGGTTTACTATTGTGATGCTCCAATTCTTGAATAAAGATTAATTTTCTCTTTTTTATTTAAACCGTAAAAATTTCCCCTTGGTTTATTGTCAGTCATAAAATATGATTATTTGGTATACAGGAATTCAAATGATGACTTGAAAATGTACTGACGACCTCCAACTGATGAGTTGCGTTGATTTATCCAGAATAACCATAACTGGTATATAGAATTAGTGCACGGCACGTAGATACATATAGTTCATTGTACTTTACCGACGATTATTACTAAAGATTATCCGTTAGATAATTCTTAAAGAAGCACGAGTCGATTCAGGAACAATTCAGCTTCGCAGAAAAAATGTTGTACTGTATGGAATTTAAATAAATTATTGATGTTGAATGTTTTATCTGAATTATCTTATTATCATAATAGCATTTTGTAGTCGACCCCCCCCACCTCCCCCGTCCTCCCCCCTTACATCAGGAGCTTAGTATTTAATTGTACATTTCCAAAAAAGTTAACGCGTAAAATTTTGCTCATACAGGTCGATTTATATTATCCGTTCCGTTCAGTTCCTACACGTATCGTGTCAGACATCATCAATTTATACTATTCGTTCAGACATTTTCTTCGTATGAACATCGTTGTTGGAAAATATACGAATTCCACTTTCTTCCAAAAAATTATTTTCAACAATATTTGTCTGACTCGCACGTGTAGGAACTGAACGGAACAGATAATATAAATCGACCTTAATAGGTAACAAAATGTGTGCACAAAAGATTTGTTCTGTTTCCGCTGCTACCAAATATGTTAAGCATACCAATTAGCGGTATAGCTCAATTGCAAACTGTTTTTCACATGCACACACAATTTACTATTAATTTTTGGTTTGGATTCAAATTCAATGCTTCGCGATTTATTGCAAAGAATCTTATTCGTTCACAGAAAAAATATAAATAATTTACAATTTATTTGATATGGTTTTACAATTTTTATTTATTATTGTTAAATTATTAAATTTTTCAAAATTAGTGATTCCTCCGCGGTCGTGCAAGTCAAACTAAAAATATATTTTAATTTTACTTAACAATTATACTGTAACTAGTTACTTCATTATTTAATTGTTAAGGTGCAGTGAGCGAGGTATTATTGATAGTAATATAGTGAACCAAGTATAAACGCGTATCACTCAAACTAAGCGTAAAACACAAAATTTTAATTTCAAATATTTTCATTTCAAAAAATTTCAAATTGGATTTGTTTTGCAGTGAAAATGATACATTTTTAGATTACTTTTATATTTGCCTGCCTTCTGTTACTTAGTGTCCCCGATTGTCCGGAATACTCGATAATAATTACAATACTAAAATCATAAAGATATATAGAATTGTTAGATTGATTGAATCTTACTAGCACCAAACTAAATCAAACAAAAAATTTAATTTGAATGATTATTGGAAATATTTAATCTCTAACATTTATGTTGCACTGATATGTATTCCAGTTCAATAGTCGCGTCGATCGCTAAAGTTTTTGAGAAGTGCATTCCATTAGTCGATACGACTTTCGTCAAAGGCCACCATTTTTTAAATCATCGACAAAAAATATTTAAATGGTCATGGTACAGTGATTTTGCCCCTCAATATTTTACAGATATACCCTTAACATTTTTATGTACGTATACATGAAGCGCCATTAAATCAACACCTCATTAAGTTAATCAAACTTACATTAAACCTTTACTTTGAAAACATACTTAAAGAAAAGAAATGCTAAAATATGTTAAAAAGTCGGTAAACTTAAAACAAAAGCCCAATAGAAAATATAAAAAACCGTCACTTAATTTACCAAACACTTTAATATCCTCCAGCTACTTTTTAACTACAATTCTTGTACTTATACTATACTATAGAAAAAAAATTCTCACCACATAAAGTATTAAAAACTTAAAAATCCAAGTCATCATCAATCGGTTGATTTTATCATTTCAATCTTTAAGTTCTTTTACTTATACCATATATATATACGAATGTTAAAACTGAATTCAAGTAAAAATTCAAAGACATTTTGCTTAAAGATTTTTTTTTGTCAAGTCTATAATTTTATTGCGTGATAATTTCCCTTCAATTGTTTAAGTCACAAAATAGGTATTCATCATAATAAATAATAAAATACAAAATGGAATTTTGTTATATAATTTTATATTCCTAAAGTCATATCTTCTCTTATATGCCACCATGTTATTATCAAAATACTTAATCTACTACTTTATAAAAAAAACAAATCGTAAAACTAAATTCATTGTAATTTATATTGTGCATTTTATATTATAGTGTCAACACTAAATAAAACGTCAAGTAATGAATATGCTTTACAACTGCGCGAGTAGAATTTCTAGAATAAGAACTTAATTACAATTTATTGTGATTTTGTTCAATGTTGTTTTGTTTTATAAAACGTCTTGAGCGATTCTTATCAGCTTTAGAATATGTTTATAGTTTTATTATTTTAGGTGATTGTTGCGATTCCAACAAAATAAATAAATTACATAAGCGATGACTAAAAAATTAGTATGGAGGGAAAGCTCAGCGGGTGTGCCCCCGAATAATCAGCGTATAATTTTTCTTGGTTTAGTAGAGGGAGAATTTATTTTATATTGTTTATTCGTATTTTGTTCTGTAAAAATTATTAATAAATGTTTTTTTTTATTTTCAGGTAAGATGAAACTACAAAATTGGAGCCTAGTGTATCTCTAAGATAAGTAAGAAACAAAAAAAGATAACAGGAACTAATTTTAAACCGATTGAAAATTGATTGATTAAAAGATGGAAGAAAAACAGCTATTATGTCACGGCAATTAAAATTCTTGTAATTGAAGAAAATAACAGTAGATCATCGAAGCAAGTGTTTATTAGAAATAATAATAAAGACCGCGGTATGATCTATAAAAAGATGGAAAACACAGAATTTAGTGGTGTGAATTATGATTTGCCTAGGAAGTTGCTGCTCGTGTTAAATTAATTTTTATTACTTAATTTACTTACATTTAGGAGGTAGTCACATATGAGCGGAAGTCACATACATAATATTATTAATTGCTACATTTGATGACACCCTTTGATTTGGATCAGTTCAAATGTTATATGGATAACTTGATTCAAATTTTGTTTTTGATCACAAATTTGGTAGAAAGTGCCCTAGCTTGGCGAAACTTTAATAAATCTATTATACTGATTGTCGATTGCACAAAAATTGGTTAACCGGTTAGTCGTGCGGCACAAAACCCAATAAAAACTTAATCTAATAAATAGAAAACGATAAAATGAGAATGGTGCTTTGACTTGTATGACTACCAGTGTGGGTTGATAGAACAGCACCGGAACTATGAAAAAAATCGCCACGATGTAGGTACTGAGTAATTCATCCAGTGTATTGAGAGGGTCGTCCATCTTTGAGTGGTAGTCACTGGCATTGATCATCTTTTATACACAAATAAGTTTGAGTATATCTATTGTTTCTGTCAAAATTGTCTGTTTGATACAGCTTTCTGGACTAAAATAGCATTCTATTGCCATCGAATTTATCTGAAAGGACATTAGAAACAGCGAGTTATACAGAAAGGACTAAAACAAATGTATTCGTCGAAGAGATAAATACATGTTCTCGTCAACTTATTAGTCAAATTGTCTTCGCATTAGTAACATTGAAATTTATCAAAGAAACGTGTAATTTGAGCTTTGAAGTTCGATAAGACTTAAAATTAAGAAAACGTAAATTTATTGATTAAATTTAGAGAATGCAGGTTTACTTTTATATTGACATTTTTCTTTTTTATTATATTTCTAACAGTCGATGATCTATTAAGCACGCACAATTGCTTGTTTAAAACAAATAATTTTAACATTTCTGGATTCCCTAATGAACATTATCTTTTCAGCATCAGCAAAAGTCATGACTTTAAATTTTTAGCCACGGGATCCTACCTCTCTTCGTTTATGTATAGACTTCTGTTTCGCTTCTCGTTATGATATTCAAAAATCTCCATTGACGTCGAATAATAGGGAGTAATGCGAAGTGTTCCAGACTTTTATTTCGAATATCTTAAAAATTAGTATCAGTTCTTTTACTATTATGAGTCCATTTTTTCTTGCGGCAACATTAACTTCTTTGATCGTTTTGTGTATTGGAAAGTCACGTGGATTACCACAGCGGTCATTATCTAATAAGTCACCTCCATATTTATTTGCATCAGCAGTGTCACTTGTGAATCATGGCTTTACCAAGACGTGTCAGTCTATTCTCCAGTTCCATTCTCTTGGTTATTTTGTACAATTTTTCTTGTTTAGTAAGAAACTACCCGTAATTAGCTAAAAACAATTCAAAATTTGTCTCATTAGCTTCATGAATTCCTGCTGAACGTGTAATCATAACGACGTCAATATTTATACTTTAAAGGGAAAAAATCTTATGAGAAAGACAAATAAATGTCTGTCTCTTTCTACTCCATTCCGCCATTATAATAATTTTACAATTTTTTCCTTTCCGGATCTGAAAATGTAGATACTTGCGAGAATTAAAGACGTTATAAAAATTGAACCTTGATTTCGAGTACCTTTAACACAAGAGTAACCGAAATAAATATTTGTTGATCGATTTTAATGACCCGGTTCATCGTTTCGGGAATTTACTTTCATTTTCATTTCTTCCTAGTCTAAAACATACATATGATTTTTAAGTGAAGTGAGAGTTTATAAGTTGTTTTTACTTGTTTTGACAGATTGGCGGCCCACGTTTAATATCGTTTTTATAATTTATAATGATTTTTAGTCTGATTATAGCTGTATCGAAATCATTGCTTGGTCTTAATCGCTAATTATTGTTATGGTGATGTACTCGCTCTTCAAGGCGTTTTCCCGTGGATGAGCTGTTATCGCAGAACAGTTTCGAAGGTTATTGATCCTGATTTTTATATTCGCATATACGATCTGAGAAATTTTTCTCTGTGGTTTTTGAACGAATTTTATATTCGAGTTCTCTTTCAATTTACTGTGATATATAGGTAGATGTTGGCAAATGTTATTCTATTATATAATATGTACTAGTGATCATTTTGTCAGGATAATGATTTCATCTAGGTACGAATAGGACAGAATACTGTTTTCGTCATACTCTACGGTAAAGTCGAAGTCTGTTTGTTTAGTCGAAGGCTCGACAAATTTTTATAGAACCGTTGTGTTTAAATAAAATATACAGCGGTCAGATGTTATTAGATTACTTCTTCCTGATTAATTTCGCGATCACTTCTTTCCTGGTCAGTTCGCTCATGATCAAATTCTTAGTTTCCTGTAGATTGTAGAATTGATCGCTACTATGTCCTATGTATTCCTTCCGATTATATGAGAAGTGCGTTACATTTCTTTTGTCCGCGTATGTACATCGGCCAGTAAATGGAAAACTATTGAAACGAATTAAACAATAATATTGAACTTAAGTTATATAGCTCCTGTTAGATTTAAATTTAGCTTAGTATTAAATGTAGAGAATGCCGGGTTGTATTGCTTTTCATTGTAAATTTTTGCTTTTATTATATTTCTAACAACTAGACCTTTATTTTTGCATTAACCTAGTAACTGACGAACACAATTCCACTGTTAAACAAATAATTTGAATCTAGCTAGATCTTGCGGTATTCCACAATAATAGCGTGTGAAAATCAAATTTTAAAATAAAATGTTAGTCTTCCTTTACAAAATAATTTTTTGATTAAAAAACGAAATAAATATTATTTTTAAACTCATTTGGGAAACGTCATTAATTAACATTTTAATACAAAATTTTGTTAAATTGTTCCAGGTGGAGTTTACAGATGATAGATGCATACAGCCCATTTTAAAATAATAAAATATAAATTTAATTTAAAAATTAGAAGGTGATTAATTTTAGTTAAATTTACTTCCAATTCGAATAGCGAAACAGCGCTAATTGGTTAGGATTTATGCAATAGAGTTTCTATAAATGCCGGGTTTTACAACCTACCAAGCCCAAGTCAAATATTTTTGAAACCTCTGGCTTTGAAGTATAGATGTAATTAACATAAATACGTCCTAATGTCGTTACGTTCTTAATTATTTTTTTACTTTTTAGGAGGGATACATAATTCAAAGATCTATTATAAAATTGTTTCTTGAAATCTTGAAATTTTATAATTTAATTTAGATATTGTATTATGTTCAAATATACGCTATACCGAATTTGTAAGCTGTAAATTGAAATATGTCGAGATTTATAAATTAAAAGAACTTACCTATTTTTTTGATGAGTCTAACAAAAGTTCGCTGAGTTGCATGAAAAAAAACGTTCAACTTAAATTTATTTCGATGCATTTTTTAAACAGTATAGTCACATTTAAAAACACTCCACCAGATTGCATTTTTCTGAGTTTCAATTTTCATATTCATTGCTTTTATAATGTCCTCATTTGATTTTAAAATTTCCCTGCAATTTTTATTTTGGGGCAACCTTCAATCATAAGGTGCCAGATCCGGAGGATAAGGTAATGGACGAATATTTTTCATCTCTGTCAGCGCTAGAAAATTTCTTGTTTTTCTATAGTGTGAACAGTATCATTGTCATGGTACATGAAATAGCTGAGTAGTAAATATCCAGTTAAATTTCCGAAATTTTATTATGCCAATACGGCCGCCGGCTCCGAGGTACGAAATATGTTGTTGTCGCAAAATGTTACCACCTTGTCGAAGCCCCAGTTCTCTAAAAACGCCTTTAGAAATGATTAAAATGTTTCTCGTTTCTTGATTGATTTGTTTCTTGAGAAAATGTAAGATTCGTAGTAAAGATGAAAATCATACAATTGTTTTAAAATTCTGGCTAAACCAGAAGCTAATGAAGCTATTCTTTGTACGTTCGTTGGTCGCTTAGTTAAAGTAGCATGTATAAAACTAATATTGCCTATTACGAAACATCTAACGTCCACTCCTATTTCATTTAAATCATACCAAATGCTAGATAAAATTGGTGAATTGCACAAACAATGTCGTCTGACTGTTTACCAGCAAATCATACACCCTCACATTGCAAACAACAAAACCATCGATAATCTCAATATTTCTTCGAAATAATTATTTACCTATATTGTATTATAATCTTGCCTTGAAGGCGCGTGTCACAACCTAATAAGAAAATTACAGTGCTTAACGAAAATATAATTATATTTCATTTTCCATGTTGACCCCCAAAAAAGCTAGAAAATTTTGTTTTGTTTGTAGGTGTGTACATGCATATATACATATCACTCAAAACTATTAAATTTGTGTCCATTAATCAACTCTGCGAAAATAACAAAACTAGCAGAAAATTTTCAAATTTCATTTTGGCATATTTCACCGTATATGTACGAGTAAAGAGCACATAACAATAAAAAGAACTGCAAGACACCTATTTACATTATTAAACATACGAATATGAGAATGCATGTTAGAAAAAAATATCTAGGAAATAAATCGCAAGTAATTTAATCTATTACATGCGGTTTCTGTAGATTATATTTGGGCAGGAGGAACAAAATCAATGTATGAATGGAAATTTATGTACTACCGTTGTACTACACCCTCCCGTATCTATACGAATTTACCCTTATTATTGCTGTAAGTTTGGCACAATAAGGATTAACGAAACGCAAAAAATTTATTGTTCATGAGGATTTAAATTTCCTTGTACATTTTTCTATTATGCATAGTGTATTAGGAATTATTTATATATTTTGCATGCATTGATTTATTCTTGAACAGCAAAAAAACATAAAGACCTAGAATAATAACTTAAGTCGTTTCTTAATTGGAATATTTTTTTTGTGTGTGCAATGCATGCACTTTTCAGGAGCGGTCAAATGTTGAACAAAATTTTTTTTTTAATTTCATTCAAGGAAATATAATTTTTAATTTTGTGCTGACTTTTGAATGAAGGATTATTATTCTGTGTGTATGTGGAATGGAATGCTTCGCAAAAATGGGCGGACTACAACCTTTTAAAAAATATTTAACTCTTCTTTTTTATTGCCTGCGCGCTCTGAAGTAGACTAAATTGGTTTTAATATGCCTAAAGGGTTTTTTGCGTTTTTGTTTCGTAATTTGGAATTATTGAGATTCTTAACAAAAAAATACGATTTTAAAAATAAAATTGTGTCAGAAGGTTATCGGTAGTCTGTTGTGTGTGCGCGCACTCATTATTGTTGTTGTGGTTATTATTATATCGAGCATTTTCTGGGCTTAGAAGAAGGATGACCTGATAAACGTAATTAATCCCCGTGTATCTGTATATCCATACAAATTTTGGATGTGTATACATGATCTTGTGAATTTTGCGATGATTTTTTGTTTTTTGTGTTGTAGCTTTTAAAATAATTACAGACTATTTAATACGAAATTATTTCGTATAAGTAGTCGAAGAGGTTGTTTAGGGTTGGATCGAGGATGATGCTATAGGTGTATTTTGAAATAAATAAGCAATTGAGTTTGATTAATAATACGTATACTTAGTTTAATAAAATCAGAAGTCACATTCATTTGTTAAGTATACGTTGATTAAAGAATGTTTATGTTTGTCTTTATTTCGAGAATCCGGAAATCCGAATAGTATGGATGGTTTATTCATTTTGATTATTTAAAGTAATTTCTGAACAAATTGTGTGTGAGCTTGCAACCGAAAATCAAAATGCTTTAATTTCAAAACCAAATAAAACTGAATTACTTTCAGCAATACATAGTCTTTTGTTTATGCAAGTCGTTTTTGACATCCTTTGCTTCTTGAGAATTGTGTGTGTTGTACTATTTTTACCGTCAGATTTCAATAAATTTCTTTTCTAGACAAGAGCTTTTGAGATGGGGCTTAGCCTAAGTACCAACAATGTATCCATAAAAATTCCACAAATTTTAGAAATATCTTTAACAATTCGGTAATTGAACAATTTGGTAATTTCTTTGTGCCTTCTTGGCACACATAACTTCGGAATTGATGTCAATTTCATCAATTCCGAAGTTATTTGGGTTAGTAATATGCAATTCATTCAGAACAGTGCTACATATCACAAAGTCAATATGGGTTTATGTCAAAAAGATCAGCTGCAACCAACCTGACAGAATGGAGCAGGAACACGAAGTATAAAGTCACAAGCTAATGCCACTAGTTAAGGTCTTTCACTCCATCAGTCATTATAAAACCTTAGAATGCTTGAACATATTTGGGTTCTGCAGTCCGACAAAGGTCCTAATGTTTGCAGATGACCTTAAAATCTATAAAGTCGTGGAGAACATCAACGACACCTACAAAGTACAACAAGATATTGATGATCTAGTGATTTGGTGTGATTACAATCTGCTCAGTCTCAACATAAATAAGTGTAAGATCATATCTTTTCATCAAAAAACTAATCCTGTTGTAAAGAGTGGTTAAATTTTAAGGGCCGATGTTGATTTTGAATAAAACACAAATTATTTAGGAAATTATTGTCAATTCTTTTTATTATGATAATATGGTATGGTTCAATTATGTATGGAACAAAATATCGGCCAAATGGCCGCCGCGACTTCGGCGGCACACCTCCACCCGATGGTCCAAATTTTCGATGACGCTTAGGCATAATTGAGGTTCTATGCCGTTAATGTGCCGAATTATCTCATCCTTTAGCTCTTGAATTGTTGCTGGCTTATCGACGTACACCTTTTCTTTCTAACAACTCCAAAGAAAGAAGTCCAACGGTGTCAAATCACATAATCTTGGCGGCCAATTGACATCGCCACCACGTTATCTCACGGCCATTGAATTTGTCGCGCAAAAGAGCCATTGTTCCGTCAGCTGTGTGGCAAGTGGCACCGTCCTGTTGAAACCACATATCGTCCACATCCATATCTTATTCACAGTAACTGCCTGACCGGCCTCATTTTGGAAAAAATACGGCCCGATGATGCCGCCAGCCCATAAACCGCACCAAACAGTCACTCTTTGTGAGTGCATTGGTTTTTCGACAATCACTCTTGGATTATGATTCGCCCAAATGCGGCAATTCTGCTTATTGACGAATCCACTGAGGTGAAAATGTGCCTCATCACGGAAGATGATTTTCTTCGGAAAATGATCATCCACTGTTGCCATTTCTTGCCAACATTCTGACCATTGTATCTTTCCATGGTTCAAATTGAGTTAGTCTGAAATTGAGAAATGTCAAATTAAATGCAGAAAAAAACTTGACGTTTAGGTGTGGTTCACATTCAACGTCGGCCCTTAAAATTTAACCACCTTTTACAACAGTACCATATAAATGGTACCACTCTACAGAGAGTATATGAATTTAAAGACCACGGTGTTACTTTCGTTGAAACTTCGGTGGATTGGGAATATTGAAGATACTAAGACAATAAAGAAGTACTTCACATACGTCAGATCCCAATTTGATTATGCTGTTAATATCTGGTGCTCTTTCTACAATGAACATATTCGTAATCTAGAGATTCTCCAAAAGAAGGTTGTACGTTACTTATCTTGGAAGGATGACCTGAAATGCGACAGAGATTTACCGTATCAAGTTAACCGACAAAAACTACCACCATACCTCTCTGGATGTAGAACCTACAATGTGACAACCCTGGAAAATAGAAGGGAGCTTTTGAAATGTTCGTTTATTGGAAACATCTTACTGGATGAAATCGATTCACCGACGTTATTTGAATATTGGATTAAAAGCACCAATCAGACCTTAAGAAATTATGAGTTTCTTCAAGTAAATAAATACAGGACAAATTATGCGTACCAGTGAATCGTGATATGCACGGATTTTAACAAAATTGACCATCCTTTTAATTTTTGCCTAAGCAAAGGCGGGTTTGAGAGCCGCACACAATTTCGGCTCGGCTGTGGTTTTTAAGGTTTTCTAACTGGTTTGTTGATGCATGTTTGTTGATGATATTTGAATTGAGATAGCCCCATAAAAAATTAGTGATGTCAAATTATTCACTACTGATCAGATAGATTCGTATACAATCAAATATGAATTTAGCACTCTTGATTTCGAATAGTATTCAAGAATAGCCATCTGATTACTACATATTTTTAAGTTGTAGTTTCCGTCTCCATCTCCGGCTTCAAAAGACTTCTATGAAGTAGTCATCATCTATGACAGCGTTTCTTCGCTCATCCACGCAATATATGGATCTGTAATGACGGTGGACATTATCGCCTATACATTGTAGCATTATGGGTTGTGGTAGATTGGATTGTACCAATTTGAAGTTTAGGACTTGGACCATCTGAATTTTATATTCATGTTGCACGAATAATGGCGACCTTCTCTAAAGATTCTTTCAGCCGCACGATCAGTACCTTCCAAAAACTGAGATATGTTAGTATTTTTTCCATATTTTTTGTTTGTTAGTTTTTTTCCATTATTCAACTAACCGCAGCATCATCTATATAGTAGGTGGCTGTCGTTGGAATTTAGTCGAAATTTTCACCCATATGGGATGGAGAGAGAAGCCGAATTTTTATGTAGAACATTTTTTTTTGGACAAAAATCGTCTTTTCTGTTTAAATTTTGAAAAACTGATGTGAACCGATATTGTTGTAAATTTAGTTTAGAATCTTTTAATTCATAGTCGTTTTTCTCATAAATCGTATACTTTTCAAAATATTTGCAAAAACGATAGAGCTCCTCTGGAAGCTGCCAGTTGAACCGATTTCGGCCAAAAAACAGGTCCGTAAGCTCTCATAAATTGGAAGATCGCAGTATTTTTGGACGAAATCGGTTCAATTTAATGAAACAATTAATTTGTATGAATTTGTTTCTTTATGTCGGTAGACTAAATAAAAGAATAGAAAAACAAAATAAAAAATGTCTGTTATCGCTCACTACAATGAGATGACGGAATCTTTTAAACAACTTACCGAAAAATATCAGTAGTTCGCACCAAAATTGCCAACCAGTAACCTCACTTCGATATACATGTATAGGTTGTTATTTACAAAATTGGTCATAGCAACGCCAAAGAAATACAGACCTGATTGTATACAAAAAAAATCAAGCTTTCAATATGGGTACCCAAACGAATGTTTTCTATGGAAAAGGGGTCGTTTCGACGAATTATTACATAAAATAAAACTAATTTTTCAAATTAATTGTTAATATACTATACGTTATTTTGTAACGTATACAAAATTATTGATTTGCATATTTTAGTTTGAATTTCATTCCACATATTTTCCGATAAATTGGGAAACAAGATAAAATAAAAAGTACTTTACTTTTTAAAAGTACTTAACATTTTGAGCCGCCAGTGGCACTATTCTGGTAATTCCTCGGGAATAGGGAACTAAGGAAAGAATTTATATGTAATTTTATTAAAAAAAAAAAATTTCTGGCATACTGAGGTAAAAAGATAGTGTTAATTTTTTTGAAACCAAAATTAATTCGGGAATAATTTTCCTTGCCAATTTAGGTATGGAAAATTTACTACCAATTTATATTATTTATTTATTTATTCAGTTGGCCGGAAAAAAATATTTCAAGAAAAATTACATATATATTCTTTCCCCAGTTCCATATTCCCGGGGAATTACCAGACTACTGCCACAGATGTAGATTTATATCATCATGAATTTAACGTCATTTTACGCAATGTGCAACACTGACAATATTGGAAGCCGCCAAAACTTTTTTATACCCAAAGTAAAAATATTGAGGTCAAGCGAACAAAATAATACTAAACGTCAAAAGGCAATTTTAATTAGTTTATATCCTAAATAACTCAAAAAATACAATCTCTATGTAGGTAAATTCTTGCATATACATCAAGGCCATCTAGAATCACACATAGCCCCAAAAATAATCACATTGAAAAATAGTCGGAATCGGGAGTTATTTGATATAAAAATCAAGATACGGTTTGATAAACATAAAAACAAATCAAATGTTTGGAAAGAACATTACAACAGTCAAATATTTCTTTACTTCGTATGGTAAAGACCTTATTTACAATTCATCCGTTGAAATTTGATAAATATTATATATTCTAAACCCTTTAAATTCTATTTCTAACTCTAAGTACAAAATCACATTATTCTGTAATTCTTATTTACGATGTGTTAAGCAGATCTTAATTTCAGTGTATTTCATTGTTGAAGACGAAATGCCCGATTTAGCACTTTCTGATCTTGCTAGTTACCAATATCTAAGTATAATAGTCGAATCTTGGAATCCGGAATATTTTCTGTAATCCCGGGATTGCCGTACTAGAATTTCGAGTAAACTCCAAACACTATGCGTTTTAAGCAACGAAGCTCATTTAACCATCAAATTTAATTAGTCTCTGCGAATTCCTGGACATAAGGCAGGAGGCAGTGAGCGACTTGGAATTATACATTTTCTAAACTTTTAATTTATTAGATGAGAAAATAATAATAAATGTTATTTCAAAATGAAGTTTTATCTTTGTGATGTTTTTAAAAAATTTAAGTTTTAACTTTAGTTTGTTATGAAATCAACTTTTACACTATTAAGTAAAAGTTGATTTCATTTGCATAACCCCTAGGTTCACAGGTAATCCATTTGAACCGATGTTGATGGAAGCGTTAGAGCAATAAATGTATAATTTGTTTTATTTTGTAAACATAAATTAAAAATATATATTATAAAACTTTTCAATGAATAAAGGTTTGCGGGGTATTAACCAATTTCATTTAAATAAACTCTGATTTCAGGAAATTTACTGGTGCTGGGAATATTATTTCAGTAAATGTGAACAATGTGCAGTATGAATTTTCGAGTTACGCAAATGTAGCTAACAAAAAGGGCATCGTTAAATTATTATGTCACGATGATTGGTGTTGGGGATCTTTCGATATACATGATATATGTTTTTGTCATTTACGCCTTTTGATAGTAATCTCGTGCTGTGAGAATTGGAGATACACAGTAAATATTTTTAGAACTTTCAGTACCGAAAACATTTTTTTAATTTGATTTAGTTTTAGTAGCTCGGGAAAGTTTAAATTATAAAGTTTAATAATGTTTAAAAAGCCGCAAAGTATTAATTTAGAATTCAATTTCAGGAAATCTTTACCTGCATGTCAAATAATACAATAATATTTTTTCTTATGTGCTGATTTAGTGAGTCATTTGTTGAAAGCCAAATCATCGTTAAACATTTATCCTTCCTTCTAGTAGATTAGAATTGTATTGTCTTGTGCCATACGATCGCTAGGTGTCTGGAACCGGGTCATTCCGTCCTAAAAAAAATACCATTTGTTTTTGTTATGTGTAAAAAGGCTGTAGGAATAGGACCAGCGTTATAGAGAGTTCATAGATGAATCGTATATAACAAGTCAACAGTGATTTTTATATGACTTACCATTAGTGGCGATGATAGAACAGTTCATAAGTGATTCGTAAGTGGTTTGTCTTAGATTATTCAATAAACTCATTGAATAACTCAATAATTATTAAATAATATTTATATAATATTTGATTTCAAAGAAAGGCGTTTTTCCGGCCAGCTCCACAGTCACATCCACAAAAAAACTATTAAACAGACATTTTACTTTCAAAATGTAAACAAAATGTCTTCAAAGGCAGCTCAATTTCATAATTTTATTTTAAAAACATTCTTTCCCGTTTATATCATCTGTGAAACTTCATTCAACGATAAAATCTTGAGTTCGGAATTCTTCTCTAGTCAATATGTGGTTTATAGATGTGATCGCTCACCCCAAACAAGCATAAAAAAATTGGGGCGGAGTACTCGTAGCCGTCGATACATCACTATCTAATGAATTGATAGATTTAACGAATTCATCGATCGAGCAATTATGTGTTAAAATTGTCATCAATAATAAGTCAGTATGAATTTACGTGGCTTATATTCCCCCTGATTCGCCTACATAATCGTATACCAAGTGCTGCGACACAATTATGGAAATTACCAATACGGCCGATCAATCAGACATAATTTTAATAACTGGGGATTTCAATCTCAAATATTAATTGGACTTATGGTGAAGAAACCAACGAGATTATGCCTGTGAATTCGGATAATGAGTGCCTATTCGGCGACACCATATTTGACTCAAATTTGAGCCAAATCTGCGAATTAAAAAATGGACGAGACCGAACCTTGGACCTTATTTTTACTAATGAACCAGTTTTATTAAAAACAGAAGAATCACCAACACCTTTCGTAATTAATGATATACACCACAAAGCAATAGAAATAATATTGAAAACCAATGTGAATAACAGGTTCCAAAATTACCAAAACCGGAAACTATATTACAACTTCAGAAAGGCCAATTCGAATAACTTACAACAATTGTTGATGAAATAAATTGGAATGCAGAGTTTAACAGCAATGACATAGATGTAAATGTGGAAAAATTTTCCTCACATCTATTTAAAGGAATTGATTTATTCATTCCCGTGTCTATGAGAAAACCGAACAAATATCCTCCATGGTATGACGATTAACTAATCACTGTTAAAAACAAAAAGACAAGGCTTATAAAGAAAACCTCAAATTATGTTCCCAGGATAGTAAACAGAAATTTACTGCATACAACCGAAATTTTGAATCTAATTTTGAACTGAGATACAGAAGCTATATTCGCAATCTAAAGGATAAAATAAAAGGCGATCCCAGACACTTTTGGAATTTTTTTAAAACCAAACGCGAAACCGTTTGTTACCCAGCCTGGATGCAATGATCATTTATCAAAATTCTTGTGACCCACAGATAGAACCAACATGTTTGCTGAGTTTTTCCAATCTGTTTATAAAGCAGAGGACATTGATAATTATAAAGATCCAACCACTAGTGAATATAGTACATACATATTTACTCCACACATCGAGAAAGAAGACATCCAGCTAGCATTGGTAGGATTCGGAGAAGGATGTGGTCCTGATGGTATTCCGGCTTCATTTTTAAAAAATTCTAAAAATTTGACAATCCCTCTAAGCATTTTGTTTAATCAGTCACTATAATTGGCAACTTTTCCACAAAAGTGGAAAATAACTAGAGTGACGCCTATTTTCAAAATTGGATCTAGAAATGATGTTTCTTGATACAGAGGTATTACATCTATATATCATATACCTAAATAATTTGAACTAGTAATATGCAACTCATTCAAAACAATGCTTCCGCGGTATTTATCACAATATCAACATGGTTTTATGCCTAAAATATCAGTATCAACAAATCTCATAGAATTTACTAGCTATTCTATTAAAGAAATTGAGAAGAACAAACAAGTTATCGTAATATACGCCGACTTTGCAAAAGCTTTCGACTCCATTAGCCATTGTAAAACTTTCGAACACATTTTCAAGTCGGATTTTCCAGTCAGTTCGGATTTTCCAATCGAATACAATACATTGAGATAGGAGGTAAAACGTCGAACAGAATACAAGCAACCTCTGGTGTACCACAAGGCTCTCACGTTGGTCCATGGATTTTTACAAACTTCATTAATAGTATTACTGAAGTAATAAAGCATTCCAATATCCTAATGTCCGCAGATGACCTCAAAATCTATAAAGCCATCGAGTCAGTCGACGATTTCAAAAAAACTACAGGAAGATATTGACAATCTAGCGTTATGGTGCGAGTTTAACTCTCTGAATCTCCATATTGGAAAGTGCAAATCGCTATGATTTCACCTAAAGCCAACCCTGATACACAAGGCTACAAGATAAATGGTGTACTCCTTCAGGTAGTAGTTGGAAGTAAAGACCTAGAGGTTACTTTCGTTGAAAACATGAGCTTTACTAAGCACATTGAGCGGTGCATCGCTAGAGCGGACTCCATGCTCGGTTTTGTCAAACGTTGGACGGGTGATATTTTTGATGTGGAAATAATTAAGATCCTGTATTGTGCTTACGTTCGATCCCACCTGGAATATACTGTTAATGTATGGAGTCCGTTCTACGAAGATCATATCCAAAGTATTGAGAAAATTCATAAAAAGTTTGTACGCTACTTGACCTGGAAAGACGGATGGGTTTATGATCATGATCTACCATACCACGTAAACATACAGCGACAACCACCATATTTAACCGGGTGCAATACATACAACTTGATAACTTTAGAAAATAGACGCGAATTGCTAAAAAGAACATTTATTGGTAATCTCCTACTAGGCCTAATCGACACATCGGATGTGCTAAAGTCGATTAAAATAAAGGTTCCTGGTAGGCAGCTAAGAGATCATGACTTCCTCCACATAGATAGATAAAGAACCAACTATGGCGATAATGAACCAGTGAAGATGATGTGTAAGAGTTTCAATAGAATTAACTATTTATTTTTTACTTAATAAACACATTACTTAATAAACACATTACGATGTTAATGTGTTTCGCCAAGTACCAACGGCGCATAGTGTTAAAAGAACTATTTATTTGATTTTTGTGTATCTAAAGATAATTTTAAAAGTAGATTAAGGCAATGCTATGCCCCTCAGTGACTATTTTTTGTTATTTCAAATCCAACGCGGATTTATTATATTTTGTATTTTTTCAACTTAAATTTGTAGACTTATTTCAATGTAAATAAATAAATAAATAAAGGAAATTGTATATATTAAAATTATGAAATTAGACCCACACTAAAAAATATAGAAATCGTCTTTGTGGCATTGGTTCTTAAATAAAAATGAAAAATATTGAAATAAAAATGGCTGCGCTTTGGCCGAATTACAATATTTGCACAAAATGAACAAACTATTTGTTATATGAAAATATAATTAATTATTAATATCGTAAAATTAAAGAATCGTTACTTACAAATTGGTAGAGTTTTTAAGTTTCAATTACACATTTATTGTATTAGGAACAAAAAATATTGATCATTTTTTAGCGTGTTCGACAAAGAGTCCACTTCAAATAAAATGTGTATTGTTATGATTTTTGTTTACCTATACGTCAGATTAAGACAAAACGAACGAGTACATGTCATATAAAATTCCTATAAAGAAATTGATTTTTAACTTTCCTTCGAAATTATTTACACTAAACTAATCCACGGCCCACACAGTAGGCCAGAAAATCATAATTTAGACAAAAATGATATGAAAATATTTTTTTCCAATAGACCATTTTCCTTCAAAATTTGACAACTGAAGCTGTAGGGCAAACAAAAACAACCTAATTGTAATCGTTTGCCCTACACGTTCGACTGTCAAACTGTTATTTTGACGTTTGAGGAAAATGGTCTATTCGCTATTCCCATTGAAAGACACAATATTGACACTGGTGGCTTTTTGTAAAAAGTATTTCAAATTGATGTTTTTTTTAAACTTATCGTAATTTTTTCAATAATCCTTAATCGGACAATTAGAAAATAAGAAAGCCCATGTGCTTCACACCCTTGTACATAGATCCGATTTGCATTTGCTTCGATCAATTAAAAGTAATAGGGACACAAAACACTATATTAAAACAAATTTCCAGGGTTTAGTGTCTATCTTAACGGGTTGTCCAAATGAGACGCAGGAAAATAAAAATAATTTTGCATTAGTTAAATGTTTGCCATGTATCGCTATGGGGTCGTATTCGATTTAAAACCGTGTTACAGTTATTCAAGAGATGAATAAACCAAAATGAACCAGCTCAAATGAAAAACCATCGGTCGTTTAGTGTGAAAATTCGAGGCTACGGGTTCCGTCGTGAATGCATCAAAGCCTGGCAGGCCAAAAACTGTTCGCACACCAGATAATATCGCTGTTGTGAGGTAAATTGTGAGACATAATCCGAAACAATCAACAACGGGTCGATCACTTAAATTGGGCATTTCAAGGGCCAGTTTGTTGCGAATTATGCAGAAAGACTTGAATTTACATGCACTTTGTCATACTACGCGTGAGAATATCGACAATTATTGCTCATTTGAACAAGTCTTTATCGTGACATTTTATGACTTCTGCATCCACTTTCAACACTTTAAATGTTTTGAACTAAACTCATGCTATCTATCATCGATAATTATTTCTAACCAGATCAACATAAATTATTACTAATCAAATTACTAGGCATCAACGAGATTAGAAATGGTATTCATTTTATGTAATTTTAAAAAATAAGAACGTGCAAGAATTTTAATTTTCACGTCTTGAGTGTATATGCAGTCAGTCTTCAGTCATTTAAAATTTTTGTTCGTTAGTTTATTTTTAATTAAAGTAATTTTCTCAGGTTTTTTTGTGTGTGTTGTGCAGATTTGCGTTCTTGGTCTTAAAGAGATATCGGTTGTATTTTTTTGTGTAAAATTCTTCAAAATATCAAATTTTTTGTGTTTTGTGTGTTGTATTAATAAAAGCCAACATTTTGTTAAAGTTTTAATTTAAGGCCAGACAAACCATAATAATGTAATAATAAATCACTTCAACAAATTAACTCCACCCCAGAAACATATAAACTACCATCGCACAAGAAAAAGGATACATAATCCTCATCTTCAAAACAATAATAATAATAATGATTGGATTCTCAAAAATGCTAGAGAGCTACATATAGTAATTTTGAGTGGAATTTCGCAATTAATAATTATTATTTTTTGTATCCACACTTTGGTCATATGCCTCGCGTGTGCGTATGCATACTCCGCCACTGCCGCCGAACCAAGAAAAACATTGAAAAATGATATTGTGAACTTAACATAAGAAAGTTTGAGTCACAAAACTAATTTGTATTAAGGGTGACATTGTGCATATGTATTGTATAGTTGTTACTACATTTTTTTTGTTGAGTTAGTAATGATATGGTATAGGTTTGGTCCGGGGTGGTTTGACATAACAATACAATAAACAATGTAATAAGTAATCATAACATAAATTTGAGGAAACAAGTGGGCAGATAAATAAAATTAAAAATCTTGGCTGCATAAAGCGCATATAAAACCAGAAATGAAATTATCGTTGACATTTTTCTTTATTTTATAATCCTTTAAATTTTCGAAATAAAGTTTTTTTTATGAATTATATAGCTAGATAGATAGGGCCACAACCCCTATTATTACAGTCATGAATTTGATGGGCTCACTCCATAATAGGCAGATAGACGTAATCCAATTTAAATTGCTGTTCATCTGATTTCATTAAATTGAAAAACTAGGGAACACAAAAATATGTTTTTGTGATGAGCAACAAGGATAATTGGATAATGGTGAAGATAAGGATTAAAACGTTTTAAGTACGTATGTAATATAGGGGGTCTAATCAATCGAATATAATATATTGTTATGACATAAAGGCACGTTTCATGAACAAGTGGTCCTATTATCCGATTATTTAATGCGTGCGCTTACATTTCTTTCATTTATCTATTTATATCGTGTGTCTATAATGCATACGCTGGTGATTGATAATTACGATATAAAAGATTTTTGCGATTGGTTTCCTCGGAAATATATTGTCTAGGCTCGTAAAAATTTATGACAGTTATTGTCACGCTATCTATTTGAGGGGGCCCCTATATTTAGTATTTTTATTATAATTGTATTGTGCGTATTATATAATTGTATTGTACGAGATTTAATCTAAATAACAATGGTTTTATTCTTTTTTTATTTTGCAGATGCATGTTCGAGTAGGTCAATGCCAAAACCTAGGCCGCCCACCCCAACACCTAGGCCGAATATAACATTCCATACGTATAAATGTCCACCTGCCTATGCTGAATTTTATTGTTTGAATGAAGCAACGTGTTTTACTGTTAAAATAGGAGATTCATTGTTATATAATTGCGAGTAAGTATCATTATATATTTATATTCTTAGAGATATATGTAGTTTGTTGGGTCATTGAATATGTGGTTTCACCTGGTGTCTATAGTATATAAGGTTGTTGACCAAAATTGTTTATCGTTTTTGTGCGGTGTGTAAAATATTCTGTAATATTAAGCAGCTGATTGAGTTATTTGTCTGCGGTTGAACTTGATTATCTAAATCGTATTGCTTGATTAGGTTTGTCGTGGTTAATAAACTAAAATGCACTCAAAAATTTTGCAAAATACTTTCATATTTAGAAAGATCTTTTTCGAATTCGAAATTGAGTTCTTGCTTGGTGTATAGTTACTAATCTGGAATTAATTTGTTCCAAAACTCCTACGCAATTGATTTAATAAATTTCAAAACAAACCAACTGTAAACAGATGATTTCATGTTGATCCTTTGAGTTTTAGCAATGTAGTTAATTTTCATTAAATGGCCGGACGTTAAATACCTCGAATCTAATTTTGCCAAAAGTCTGATCGTATACAAGATAATTCAATAATAGTATTCCATCACGTATTTGTTTATTACTAGAAAGTAAAGCAAACACAGTGGACGTCAAATTGTCAGCCTAATTACATTGGAAAATAAAGTTTAGGAAGAGTTTAAATTATTACACTTCTGACGAAAAGACATAGTTAATAGCTGCCTTTTCTTTGTGAATTGATGGCAGAGTAGCAGACTGAGGAGTCACGAACTAAAGTCGAGAACCAGATTTAGCGTCATAATTTTTAATTTCATTACCTTCAACAAACTGTTGAATTCCTTAGTTAAATCAGCACAGCACTGGCATTCGAGCACGCACTATTTTACTATTCGACTTAAACAGCTCCTCGCAAAATAATCAGTGAATATGGATACACTGAGGAAAATTAATTGAATTTCAATTCGGTCGACGCTTGTCAGTGATCATATAAATTTCTGGTATTAGAGGACTAAATTTTGTCAAAATTAGTGTATGTTCAGTTATTGCGCTGAAAGACTTCCATGCCCCAATGCATCTTAAATGAAGTTCTAAATAACTTGATATGCATAATATGCTCGCTGTGGCCAGAGCAAAATGATTGAGATAATCGATGCTAATTTCAATCATCAATCCTAATTTCATCTCGAAATTCAATATTTGTTAATGGGTGCTGATGTATTCTTCAAATCTATCAGAGATGGACAAGAACGTTTGGTCCTGTTCTTTCCGAGAATGTGAAGATTACGGACCATGTTTGTAATTTACAGATTATGGTTGATTGACAATACTCTTAAGCGGTTTCTGAAACAAGAGAAGATTGGCTACAATTTAAGTACTAGCCAGGAAAATCGATTAGCCGAAACTTTATTTAAGGAGACTACGACGAACAAGGGATGATTTGTGGTTGCGGTGAATTGGGAAAATCATTGGGAATCGCTAATAAAAGATTTTTGGTTACTGAACGAAAATTTGGTGTGATTCAGACGTTTTAAGTAAGTAATGGCAACCAATATCGAGAAGATGTATCACCAGATACAAATAGATAACTCTTACAAGCATTACCAGATGATTTTATGGCGTGAGGGCCCGAATCAACAACTTATCAGTTATTGTTTAAACATGGTAACGTTCAGTACTCCCTCAGCTCCTTTCTAGTAATCAGGTGAGATTTTGAGCTGTGCTGCGTTTCGCTTACGAAAATGAGCATACAATTTTATGATGGATGGTCGACCAATAGTTTAAAGAATTGGACAGGAGAATGGTTCATTGAAGCTGTTGGGTATTGTATGGTTCCATAGGAAATACCTTTATATTCGTTGCGGGACAACTTGATGAAAGAGATATACTACAAAACGATAGTTTTTGTTTGATTCATCGAAAGTGTTTGATCCCTTGGATAGTTGGTTCCTAGTACTATCATATCAAAACCATTTGTCAAGTATTATGGAAATTAAACTTAAACTGTGATGTCGTATTACCACTCGAAATCTACTTGGAATGGAGCAAGCTGTACAAAGAGTTTCAACAATTTCATTAGCTGAGATTCCTCGATTTAATGGCGAAAGTAATTATGAAGTGCACGAAGTTTGTGACGCTAGCAAGATGGGTTATGGAGTAGTAGTGTATACAAAACGCATACATTTCGAAAGGAAGGTTATAACGAACATAATAAGAGCGAAAACTAAGGTTGCGCCTGGAAATGAAAGCTTGGATTGACGTCGGTAGTAGTAGCATATTTAAGCGCCCATCCAACAAAATGAAAACTGTCGCTCGCAACAAATGGCGGTCACCTTGGTAAATTTATTAAACAATGAGTGGTCGTTAGTCGTCGTCTATTAGCTAGCTCGGGATGAATGAAATTAACATCGACAGCGGAGATGTAGCACATCTAAACAAGTGAAAAGAGACGATCCAGCGAATGCCATGGAATTCTTATTTAACTACAAATCATCATTTAGTCATGTGATTAGAATATTAGCGTACGTACGTTTATTTTCAAAAGCCAAAGACACCAATCTAGACTTAATGAGACGTTGTTTTTTAATATCAGCGAGCTGAGGCAGGTTGAATTGTTAGTGATAAAACAAGTGCATGCTATAAATTTTTCCGATGATATCACGGCGATACGATTCATCTAGACCTGCAATAAAGAGTTTGGCTCCATTTCTAAATGACGATGGTATTTTGTTGGTAAGCCAACTACCGAAATCTAGAATAACAGTTACTAGAGAATTTATTAATACAGAGATTTATGCAGGGCGCATAAAGGATGATAGTCAACGGGATCGCTGAGCAAAGATGACAAAGGGACAGATATATTAAAAGAGCCAAGTTGATCATTTTCCAATGTTCCAAACCCATTTTTAGTGTCAACAATTTTTTGGAAAAGTTTCTAAATCTGTAGGCCGTAGAGAAAGCCTACATCTAAAAATAAATCTTTCGAATTATTTTGACATAACGATTTTAACAATTATGTTTCATTTAATTGTGTAAGCACAATTCAGTCCGATATCATGAATGAATTAAAGAATTCTATAGATCACTTAAGCGCAACTTTAGGTTTATTGATATTGTTAGCCCCATGGATGCTTTAAATTTTATGAAAACTTTTCAGTTATAGTTTTCTGTTTTTCCTGGAGGTGGAAACAGATGAAAACGAAGAAGGCTTCATCATTTTCTGATTTTCGACTTATCACCTTACTACGCAGAGATTGTCTGAGGTGTTCGAAAAAATTATTCAATTCATCTTTCTCGGATTGATGAGATGCAGATGTATGCCTGAAATTGTTAAAATAAGGTCGTCAGAATAACTCTTATAAAAACCGGCACTTTGGAATAAAAACTCCTTAGGTGAATATGCACAAACCGTCGTAGAATGAAACACCTAGAAGAAAATAAGAAAGTGGCTTTTCAAATGGATAATTATGAAATTGATGAACTTGAAAAGTGTTAAAGACATCCAGGAAAATCTTTTATTGTTTTTTTATATAAAATGTTACTCAAATAGATGGGTTTGACTTTTAAAGGTGGGGCTCGCTTGTGCTTAAAATATAATAAAAAGTTGTCATTTAAAAGGGCGGGTCTTAAGATTTTTTCATAATTCTTTTAAGCGCTTATTTAATTGTTCTAATTAGCCTGTACATTTTCTTTTTGTTTTCTCGTCTTTATTTTTCAGTCTCTGCCATTTTTTTAAAGGTTCAAGATCAGAACAAAGTTTGTTAAGGGTATTTTTATTAGTGGTGAGAGAGCACAGAGTTCTATAGAAGTCGTGATCGAACAACATTGAATTAATGTTTGAACTCGAATGCTAAGTTACATAAACTTTCTGTATAGACTTCTCAACTATCTGAAAGGTCGGAGTGCAGAACTCATTGGCCAACCCATGTCAGTTCTATAGGCTGATATGAAGCTATCCAATGTGCAGGTGGTTCTACACAAGTCGTGGAATCATTTAATGGTTTTTGGGGAAATATCAAAAGACTTACTCTTAAAGTCCTTTAACCCTATCTCTAATTAGTGTTCCGACTTCTTGAATTTCAACGGCCAACTGTCAAGTATTAGCTACTGTTAATCATAAGATTGGCCTGATTTTTCATACATATTAGTTTCGTTTTATAAAAAGCGGCACAAACTTGATAAAATGCCAACCATAAAATCAATTTGGCATTTACAAGGTAATCTGACACATCGAAATCGTTCACGCTACAAAGTTACAGCATAAAGGGAGAGCGTACTGGTTTTGGTATGATGATAGCTCAAGTCGAGACAACAAAATTTTAAAATTATTTTAGATCTTTATTTGACCTTGTGATGCATCTTTAAATCCCGAACCTGTCGAAATTTTAGCAACAACTTCTTTTGCAGTATTATTAAATTAAATATCCTCGAGCTAAGCTCTCGGCAAGATGTAATCCTGACAAAAATATTCAGGCTGTGTGACCATTACGCAGATTACTTAAAACATTACAACAGCAAAAAAGCAAGAAGATGGGAATCTTTGGTAATGGAATTTACATGAATTTGAATCCTGGATGCACGGAATTTTATGGGATTGGAAAATAGTTTATTAAATTTACTCTCTCATTTCAAACCATCGTGAAATTGTTGCAACCCACCTTTTACGTATTACAACCAACCGAGTAACAGACCGGTTACATCACCCTCTTAGTTACCGAAAGAAAATTTTCGAGATTAATCGATCTAATGTCGAAAAATGTTCTTTGAAATTCTACAAGAGCCACCACGCTATCCGTATACCTATTCTTGTAGAGTAAGTTATGCGATCGGAAAATTGATAAACACGCTCAACTAACTTATCGCTGAACTTTATATTGCAGTATCAGTTTAGCATGTCTACTCGTATCTGAATCGGTACTAACTACTACCAAGTATTGACGTGTTATTTACCAACAACCTTCCCTTCTAAATCTCTCAACTCATGCGTGTTCGATCCTAATTTCTTTGCCAGGAAACATCTGTCAAAAATTTGACCGAGCTTCGAGTTATAATATCCTATGGCCTTCGACTGTTTAAAATTTCTTTTTAAGACGAAGTCTCCCATCTCAAAATTCTAATTTTGGCCTGAGGTTATGTGCATATTTTCGGTATGCGTTAAACAGATTATCTTGCATCTTTGCAAAAATCCAATCCATATATGCTTTATGGTGTTCCATGTCTGGATTATTCGCTCTGTTAGTGTTACTACTGAAGGGCCTATCATTAAAATGCATATTTCGACCAAAATTTTCGTAGCACGGAGTGAATTTTTATGAGTCATAGATCGATGTTCGTATCGCATACGCAATTTTTCTGACATTTTCGCTCCAATTATTGGTCCCGATTGAACCGCTCCACAGGATTATTCTGAGGCTGATAGAATGCGTTCGTCTAGTGTTTTACCCCATACTTTTCTAAAAACATTTTAAAAATTCGCGTCGAAAATTGTTTGCCGTTATCTTTAATGATAATTTCGGGAATTCCAAATTAGGAATTAAGACTTCTCTATGTAATTCATAGGAGAATCGGTCTCCACGCGACGCCTCGATCGTAACATCAGAAATTTTGGAAATATATTGATAACCACCAGCAAATGTTGATTACCTTGTTTAGATTTTGGAAAGAGTCCATATAATCTTCCGCGATCGTTTGCCACAAACGCATTGGTGTTTTTACTTGATTTCGATGTTTGTCCATCTGGCATGCCTCATACTTCCTAATATAGACCTCAACATCTTTATCCATATGAGGACAATAATAATTTTAGCAGACCCATGAGATCATCATGGCAGCGCTTAGACACCTCTTTACGCGAACCATACGACACATACAATAACCATACATTCTCATAGTCTCCAAATCAAGTGAAAACTGGATACATACTTCCATAGCTTGTCATCATGGAACTGAAAATCCGGATGTTTTTCTGGGTAATCTTTTATTTCATTAAGGATTTTATTGTACACCGCGTCCTCTTTTTCTAGTTGAACATCTAACATGGCCAAAAAATCACTCCAAAGCGCGTCGAGGACAACTTTCAAATAGCCTTTGCGGTGCAACAATCCGAACATGAATTGTTAGTCTCATGGCCCAGTTAGCTAGCCGAGACGCTGGATATTTTAGTTTCCTCAACTAGATAAGCGGAATGCCTATTTCCGTTGCAGGATATTTGCGTTGTGTGGAGGATAGTTTTTAGCTCATAAAAGCTATGACCTTCTCATCATCCTCGTTTCCCTGTGTGAGAGCCGGGAGCGTCACCCGTGTTTGCCCTATGTTGGAATCCAAAATGCCCGGTTACAAAATTTACATTTTGATCTATTGTTACTCTCTGTGCCACTAATGAGAAATGCATGTAACTTGCTACCGACATAATCAATACAGCAATATTGCGATATTGACGATGATTCGTTAATGCTTAATTGGTTGAAAAAATTAGAATCTACCAGGATTGTAATTGTTGACACAGAAATTCGAATCGAAAAATTCCCTGAATGTTTACTTTTTTCTAATGCTAATACAAAAGTTTATCGCTTTGTATTTTTTAGATATGTTTAGATAAATGTTCCATTATGTTGGAGTATCTCTTTGAGAGCACAGTATTAAGAGCACAGATGCCATAGGAATTATTATTAAATCAAGAAAGTTACTTTCTACTAGATCGATCTTAAAATGTCAGCTTTTTTATAACCGGATTGCAGCTGTTTTGAAAGGATTGGTTCCGTGGGATATATTGAGATTGGACATTAATCTTTATCTTAATTTATTATCCATGCAAGAATAGATGCATGGATATGTTTTATTGTTTCTTGTAAGCTTTGTCTAAGTAGTAGTCTTAAATTTTTCATAATATTGAACTCGAACACGATTGAACGGCCAAATTTTTGTAAAAATTGAATACCATTTAACGTTCTCGCAACGAAAACAACGAATAATTTGTTTAATGCAGAATGTCTTTAGGAAACCAAATCAATGAGGGATGGATAAATCAATGGTGGATAAATAAATGAATTTCTTTCTTTATTTCAGCAAATCAGCAAACCGCTGACATAAAATCATTTTTTTAGTGTTTAATCTTTGCAATCTGTTCTGGGGTCGCTATTTTCACGTTCTTACCTTACGCAGTCGACTGCCAAATCGAGCGTACGGTTATAGGCCCGATTTTCGTAGAACCACCTGCACATTGCATAGCTCCATGCCAGCCTGTACTGGCATGGAATATGAGTCGGTCCATGAGTTCTGCACTCCGATAGTTGTGTTCATTTTCATCACAGATCGTGATGTGATGATGAAAAATTCCTTTTGCATCCTGCCCCAATTGGGTTTCGAACCCGGTACCACCCGAACCAAACGCCAAAGCTTTAACCACTGAGCCGGTTGGTCGGTAAAATCTATTTAAACAGAATTCCTGTCAGACCAGATCGGACTTAATAGAAATATTATCAGACTGTTTTGGCAGGTCTGATTCAAATAAAATAAACCAATCAATTATAAAACTTAAATTATAAATCTACGCCAGCTTCCATAGTCTTACCAAACGACAATTTAGGTACATTATTTGTTGATTGTTATATGCTGGATCGAATTCAATACACATACTACTTATTGAGGGAAAACAAAAATCTGTTTTGTTAATCGCATTTAATTTTTAAAATTTCTCTATGATTTTATGGTATACTCCCGTAATTCATTAATTCGCAACACACTGAAGAACATCAATTTGTAAGTTTACCCTATACGGTATAATTGTTTAAGTCACGTTTTTTATCCACGTACATTATAACGGTTTAGTTTGCAAGTGTCAGACTAATTTCCATGAAACTTTTATAATTGCATTTCCATACTGAGGTGTAATTGCCAACGCAGACAATAAATATTTCGATGCTTAAAAATCTGCTTACAAAATATCTACTCAACACATTTTTGAGGCGCGCGCTAATTCTCAAATTTTCTATTTGTAATTTGTATAAACACGTAACTGTAAAATATAATTCCATTACTTAATTATGTTTAGTATCTTAGTGTACATAAGACTTCCGTCATAGAATTTAACGTAATTAAGAGTACAAATTTTTGTGTGTAATCCATCCTGTTTTGTAAATTTTTTTTGTTTAATCGAATTACGAAATTTGTACTCAAAATTTCATCACATACCGCGCACAATATAAAATTTATTGATTTTTTAAATTTTTTTTTTTGCTTTTTTAATTTCTAGATGTGCTGATGGATATATGGGTCCTAGATGTGAATATAAAGATTTAGATGGTTCATATTTACGTAAGTTTTGTGCATATCAGAGCTATGTCAGCGGTATACTTATGGTTTATTTTTCTTTTACTTGTTATAGCAACTCGACCTCGTGTTATGCTGGAGACAGCGAGTATTGCAAGTGGTGCCACAGTAGCACTCCTTTTGGTTATTATCGTAGGAATAATTTGTAGTTTGCGGTGGCAAAAGAGAAAAAAACTAGAACGGCTAGCGGAAACGGAGAAAACTAATGGTGTCGACATGGTGGACGGTATGGGCTGGCGATTTCCAAGCGAGCAACCAGAACGGCGACCGTTTGGTCCTCATCATCATCATACGATATCAATGAGTGAAGCGTTCAAAAGATAAAATTTATATAAAATGTATAAGAAAACCACACACATGATTATAATTATTATTACTATTTTTTTCGTTAATTGTGATGTAATTAATTAATTAACAACATTAATTAATTAATTAAGTTTTTTAAAATAATTTCTTTACTTTTTTTAGTTGAAAGTAATACAAATTATAAGGAATCAAACAAAAACAAAAAAAATTATTGTTAATTTTATTAATTAAATATTATTGTGTAAGATTTTTGTTTTCCTATCGAGGAAAATTTATTAATTTTTTTTTTAAATTCAAAATTAAAAATTATTTTTTCTGTTTTGGGAAATTATTTATTCTAGACATTATATAAAACATAAGAAAACTAATAAAGTTCCGAAATTTTATTTAAACCACACAAATAAAATTTCACCAAAAAAAAGTAATTGTTGATTATAAAAAATACACAAAAATATAATATTTAATTCGTAAATTAATCAAAACTAAAAATGAAAAAAATTTATTAATTCTATTCCGCCCGCCTTTTTATATTGCTGCAGCCTAAACAAAAAAACTATTTAAACAAATTAAATTAAATACAAATATTTAAATTATGAAGAAAGTATCATAGCCAAAGAAACAAACAAAATAATTAATTTAATTAAAGAAGAAAATGTCTCCAAAATTATAAACTCAACTCTGTTCTACTACGTATATTATATACTATGTATAATTAAAATATAATTTTTGTTAATTTTTTTATTTTGCCAAAAAATATTAAACTATAAAAATTAATTCTTTTTAAAATTAATATTATAATTTCGATAAATTAATTTAAATTAAATAAATAAATAAAAATATATACATTCCGTGATAAATATCAGACAGCTTTTTTATTATTATTATTAATTATAATTATGATTACTGCTACTATTATTATTAATTAATTTTTAATATTAATATTATATAAAAATTCTATATATTTAAAAAAGAATAATAATTATATTTGTAAAATCAAAAATACTAAAATTACAACAAAAAGCAAAGATAAATCTACAAAAATAATTAATTTTATAATTTGTTTTTTTTAATATAATTATTATCATCATTAAATACAATCAATCATTCAGTCATCTCGATTTCCGGAGCTGAACAAAAACGTCATATTTAAATTAATAAAATTTAAAATGTAAATGAATTTTATACATAAAAACAAGGACAAATTTGAAAAAGCTAAACAAAACAAACAAAAATGTGTAAAAGAATTAAAAGATAATTTATTTATTTCTGTGTTTAATATTATTATTATTTTAAATTAATTAATTAATTAATTATTACTATTATTATAAATATATATTATATATTTTTTTAGTGTACATTATTTCAAAAACATTACTATTAATTAATTTATAGTTTTTATTATTTAATTTTTCTTATCTATTATTTTTCTCCTCCTCCCTATCTCGCTCTGTCTTTATATAAGGTTTTTTTAAGTAATTATTTTGTAAAAACAGATTAAAAACAAAAAACAACCAACAAAAAATATTTAAAAATGCAAAAAATTAGAAAAAACAATGAAAATAAAAAAAAAACATTAAAAATTAAAAAAAAAATAACAAAAATTAAAAAAATATATTAAAATATTTGAAAAAATTAGTGATTTTTATTTTGAAGTTTGCGGAATCATAGAGTTTAGATCAACACTTAAACCAAAACCAAACGATTTTAGAACTACTCGATCTCTGTGATCGATCGTACGTTCTCTTATGGCATACTGTTGCCCTATACTCATAGCCTTAATACTGAAAGCATTAAACTGAACGTATGCTAAGACGCGAGCGCCAGATCACACAGTTTTTACATATTGTGTATGCTATGCTACGTTTGTAGTAATGTGTCTATCTAAAATTAGAGTCTCGGTGGATCTGTAATCTCCCATTGTTTTAACTGTTATAAAATAAGTATGAATAATCCATCTGTTCTAATTTGAACTGCCTGAGCAGCTCAAAAGTGTTCTGCCTTCGGAGTTCTTTCACTGCATTGGCGATTTCGAATTCAACATTAATATTTACATTTTGGTCAAGATAATCATTGTACCTATTTTCTTGTCTGTTTCTTGTCTTACTGACTTAATCTATTCTTACTCGAAAGTCCCAAGTAATTGACACTCTACTGGAAAACCAACAAGATTTTAAAAAAATTGGGCTATTTCATTTTAAATGCAAGATACATTTAAAATGAAATAGCCCAATTTTTTTTAAATCTCGCCTTATAAAGAAGTCGACTGGATCGGCTATTTTATTGGCATATGGGGGCCAGAAAGTTGGTTTTCCAGTAGAGTGTCAATTATAACCACATTTTGTCACTGCTCCAAGGAGCTCTTTACGTCTAGTAGAAACTAGTATTGATTCCCATTGAGTATGTTTTGCGTAAGTCTGCTCCAATGATAAACTTTTCTCTTAAGCATTTTAGGAACTTTATGATTGACGCTGATGTTGCTTCTGATGCTGATGTTGGTTGATTGTATTTGTTTTGTATTTGCGCTTCGTTTTGTTTCATATATTAGCGATATCAAATATTTGATATTTCCAATAGCTTTGTCTTGTTTATGTTCATGTTCCCTCATCCTGTCTAAAAAATTTAGCAGCAACGGACTAGCGGTCAGAGCGGTTATTTATTTGTGTTCCACTTTTAGCAACTTCGGAATATTGGAAGCCTGTTCTATTTAGTCTTTGGTATGTAGGTGTGATTGCCGTTTCCTTTGGGTTTCTTGGATCTATACGTTTATGTTTTATTATTTCCTTCTCATTTCGCGCTTATAACTATAGTGTCCCTCTAGCTTGCGGGATTTGGCTCGCCACAGTTCAACTACTTTGTTGAATTTTATCGGTTTTTTTACATTTTTGTAAGGTGTTTAGCTGCGCACTGGACGCATCATGAGTCTTTATTATGAGCGTGTCCATATTACTGACATTTTTTGCAATGCAGAAGCAACCCGATGTTTCTTAAGGCTTGAATATATCTTCATATTTAAGATATTTCTAATATCATAAATATTTTGTATAGCTTCCTCCCTATGGAATTTTAGCATGAATAAGGGCAGAGGGGTGTTATCCGTTCTCTTCAAAATTTGAGTAAATTCTTTTACGTTTAAATTTTTCGAAAATAATGTTTCCTTTATTTCCTATGGTGGGCTGGCAGGTAGAATGCAACTTTTGGCTGGAATATTTACTTTGAGGTCTCCACTGTTTAACAAAGATATTGTATATGATTTGAATCCATGAACTTTCTTATATCCCGATGTTCAATTTTATTTAAATTACTGGTTGCGATTTTGTGTTATTTGCCTTTCTACTATCATCGGTATTTTCGTGGGTTTAATCAGATTGTTGAGATTCCCCTTTGGAATAAAAAAAACTCTAACTGAACTGTATACCTGTATGATATACACATTTCGTTCCGTCTATATTAACTTAGAGATGCCGGATATGGGTTTGGTAATTGAGTATGGTTAGGGCAGCGATTCCTATCAAATTTTAAATTAGTACTCCCCCTTCAAAGATGACGCTACTTCAATCAACCTTACCCTGAAAAGTATGTCTCGAGGTTACTGGGGAAGTATTAGATGTGCAAGTAGAAACTCGGCTTTTTTGTGTAAATTCAACATTACGGAAATTATAATTGTTACAAAGATTAATTATCAAAATATTCGCCATTATTATTTACGATCTTTTGCTATTTATCAGGTAGATGATGAATGCCTTCGCGATAGAAACTTGATGGTTTCAAAGCAAGATAGCCATCGAGCCATTTGGCACGAATATTCAGTTTTGCAACTGATGCTGTTGGCTGGCCTGGATCAACCCAATGTTTTCTGCGTTTAGGTCTAGCGTACAAAATCCATTTTTCATCACTCGTAATGATTTTGTGCAAAAAATTCTTCCTTTTGTATCGAGAAAGGAAATTCATGCAGATGAATAGTTGACTATTCGGTTTTTGTTTCCTTCGCTCAGTTTATGAATCCATTTTCCTTCCTTCTGTATTTTTCCCATTGCATGCAATCGAAGTAATATTGCTGGGTGAGTAGTAACTCCTAATTGTTCTGCAAGTACTTTTTGAGTTTTACACGAATTTTTATCCAGTAACACTTTAAGGTTTTCATCTTCAAATTGTTTTACTGCGTGGATTGTCCTCAAGACTAAAATTGCTATTTTGTAATCTTGCAAACCTTTTTTTTACTGTCGAATGATTCACAGAATGTTCACTTAAAGTCGAATTAATTAATTTCATAGCTTGAGCTGCATTTTGTTTCTTTTGAAAACAGAATAAAATGCAATGACGTAAATGTTGCTTATCGACATCCATATCTTAAAATTAATACACACGGAACGACAGCTGTACATAACTGAAACTTATGTCATAAACAGCTATGACTATATCCAAAATGGCGAGTGATTTGGATCTGTTCAAATATATTTTAATGCAACCAACTTCAACCGTGTCGGTCTGATTTACTTTTTACAACTGCCAGTCCCTGCAGATGTGGCGAAGGCATCTCTTTACCTAGCGCATGCTCAGCAACGTTTTTGTTTCTCGAAGATGGGTTAGATGTAGGATTCGGTATCATTCAGTAAGAACGCGGATTTTAGACGATCTATTGAAACTACCGTGTCTTTGTAAGTAATTCTCAACTTAAAAACTTCCCCTGATGTTCCAATACCAGAAATGAGCCGTCTAACGGTGGTTGTAATGGAATTGGTACCGTGTCTATTTGGATGGTCTTTCCTTTATATGCCGTGACGTTTCTCCCAAAATTTGATATGAATTCATGTTCATTTATCTGGGTAGTTGATGAATTGTAAAATTCTCCGGATAATAAAAACGTGGTACCGTAATGGTAAATGGTGGCATCGTTCCACCTAAGTCGGGTTTATAGGTCGCTCTCATTACTAAGACGGCATCATATACCAATTTTAAATCTCGATGCCGTCTCTATTAACCCGTTCGCCTCTTCTTACGCGTTTTTCCCAGTCCCCTAAACATTGAGGACTCAAACTGTCGGCCCTGATCAGTGGTTATATGCTATATTTTCAGCCATCATATTAACCACGGCTATTACCTCTTGCCATCTTGAGAATCTATCAATACAAGTAAGCAAATACCTATATATCTTATCTCTACATAACGACGCTATTTTTATGTAAATCCGTTGAAAACGATTATTTGGAAGAACATAACTTCCCAGTGGGCTTTTGGTATGTCGCTGGACTTTTGCTTTCTGACACTTGATACAGCTTCTTGCCCAGGTCGCACAATCTTTTTTACCAAACGAGGAGGACCAAACGTATTTGGAGCTTATTAACTTAGCTGTTTTGTTTCCTGGATGAGTTTGTTTAGTTCATCGCCTTTCGTTTATTATTTACTTAAATTATCGAGATCAAGCAAATTCGTCTGGTTGGGTTGGTTTCGAGAACTGAATAATGAAACCCACCGAGTGCAGTTGCGGAGATGAAGTTTTTCCTGGTTTTTGTTGAAATGCGAAATTCAACGGCTTATGGTCCGTACAAATGACGAAATTTCGACACTCGAGCATAAAGCGAAAATATTTTAAATATATAAATAAATTAATAAATAGTCAGCAATTCCTGGTCGTAGGCACTATATTTTTGCTGTTAAATTCCTCGAGAAAAAAAAACTGAGCGAGATTCAATCTGTACCTGATCATTGTTGCTCTACTGCACCCAAAGCATTATCAGAAGCATCCATTATCGATGATAATGGATGTGTCACAGATGAATGAGCAGAAACTGCTGCATTCGCCAATCCTTGTGTGCATCTTTCAAATGCTTCCCAGAGACAAATCTCTGGGCTAGTCTTTCATTATTTTAATTGCTTTCCATACTCCCCAACATCTCGCATGAATCGTCGATAACAATTATACAAAAAATCGGCAATGGCAGTAACTTTATCAGTTAATGGAATCGTACCAGTCTTTGAGGTTAGGTGTCCTAGAAAATTAACTGACTTCCTGCGAAACACACATTTTGTTATATTTACTACGATATTGTGTTCTCTAAAGCGATGGAAAACTCGGAATAAATGAGAATGTCATCTTGTAGTGAACGCAAGTTATTTAATGTAGTGAACCCTATTTTTTCTACATCCGCCATTGGTATCTGATGATATGCTATTACGAGATCAATTGTTGAAAATATAGCACCCACAAGGGCGTCATTTGCCTTTTTCTTTCTTTATTAGATGCAACGGACTAGCCTAAGGGATTTTCATAAATCGGCATTTTTTTAAATTATGGAACTTGGCATGGACTTGACATGGACGGTGGGTCGGCGCTGAATTCTGCACTCCAACAGAGGGTCTTAGTTGTGTTTATAACATCACCGATAGTAATCGATGATGAAAATTTGCTTTGCATCCAGCCTCTGGTGGGATTCGAACCCAGTACCTCCCGGTCCAAGTGCCGAGCTGTTAATCGACGATACTTCGAATAAATAGGCGGGTACTTTAATGTCGTATAATGTGTTTAATTGGACTCATACCCGAACTCGACCGTCTGACATCTCAAAATTCCGGGGGCAATCTAAAGTATAAAAAAACTGGGGAATAAATAATTAGAAGTGTCGCAATACTCGTGTGATCTTTCGACATTTGATAGATAGAACTAAGATTTGTTGTATTGTCAATAATTTTTTACGATTCAAATCTACGAGTAAACCATAATGACTCAAAGAATCAGCCAACATGAAAGGTCTTTGGATATTCGTTACGATAAACGTAGTAAAATTTCTTCACACACCTAAATCGACTGTCAAAGTTTTGTCTCCAAAAGCATGAATATTTATTTTGTTAGTTGCATACAAATCTATTGAGGAGATCTATTTTCGGTATTATCACGTATACGTCTGCTCCGGTACCTATTAAAAATCCAACCTGTTAGATACTTTAGTATTTCAAAAATTCATGAAACTACTACCAGAACAACAGGTTCCAACCAAGGGCTGCGAGCATCTAAACAACGTAGATCGTAATGGGTGACATTATAAAAAAGGAAGATCAGAACAACTAATTGTGCACATACAACTATCCACTAAAGTGGAAGTAAAATGGATTTGCTAGGCTACCCAATTGCAGACATTATAGAAAGTAAGGTTATAAAGATGGTTAAAAACCACAACACAGGCGAATTACACGGGTTTTGAGATACATCGGACGACGCATATGCCGCAATAATTTACTATAAATCTAATAGTACAACCAACCAACCAACCAACAAGCTATACAGAGGAATATTAACTACATCATCAATTCCAAAATTGTTTGAATTGTTTTATGCAACAACTTTAAACCCACAATTGCACGTCATATATCCATAAACCAGAATGGGTTTATGCCTGGCCGATCCACATCAACTAATCTGAGTGAATTCACTAGTAAAATAATTATTGAGATAGAAAACCATCATCAAGGTGATGTAGCGTACACGGATTTCAGTAAAGTGTTTGATTCCATCTGCCATCAAAAAGAACTCCGGAGTTTATTCGCATTTGGGTTTTCACTCGATATCATAAATTGGTTCAAGCCTTATCTATCAAACCGGCGCCAATTTGTAATAATGGGAAATGAGAAATCAAACGTTATTAAAGTTACGTCTGGTGTTCCCCAAGGATCTTACATCGGGCCGTGGATATTTATTGTTTTTATAGATCAAATAACCGAGATAATCAAAAACTCAAACGTGCTCATAATTGCTGATGACGTGATAATTTTTAGAACTGTTAATGGAATGCTAGATACGAAGAAACTTCAAGAAGACATCAATAGATTAAGTGAGTACGATCGGAACTCGCTTTACTTTAATATTAAGAAATGCAAGATCATGTCTTTCCATCGTAAGAGAAATCCGCTAATTACTTCCTACAAAGTCAACAACGAAGTATTGCAAAGAGTTAATGAGATCATAGATCTAGGTGTTACATTTGTCGAGAAGGACAGCTTCAATAGGCATATTGAACATTGTATTGCGAGAGCTAATGCCATGTTCGGATTTGTTAAAAGGCGGACAGGTGAATTTAAAGATATTCAAACCTGATGTTCACTCAATTTCGCTTATGTTCGATCTCAACTTGAATACGCTGTACCGGTCTGGAATCCATACTATGCTGTACACATTAAAAGAATTGAAAGCATTCAAAAGAAGATTCTGATTTTCTTATTAAAGAAAAGTGACTGGAATCGACCACAATTTACCATTAAATGAAAATGTGGCTCGGTTACCTCCATACTCAACAAGATGCACGGATTACAAAACATGCACGCTTGAAATTAGACGACTTTTCTTAGGTGCGACTTTCATTGGTAACGTTTTGCTTGGTCACATTGATTCAGCTGACATTTTGGAAAACATTTCAATTCATGTGCCTTGCAGAACATTTCGAAACCACGAGTTTTAGCACTAGAACACCATTCCACAAAATATGGAGAAAATAACCCCATTAATAGGTCGTCTAAATCGTTCAACATCGTCGACGACCTATTTGACTTTAATTTATCAAAGGACAAGTCCAAAAATATCCTTAAGAATTACTTTTTAAATTTTTAATTGTTAAATCATAATTTGATTTATATTTTTGTGTTTTAAAGTTTATTTGATTTTTTAATATTTTTGTTTTAAATTAAATTCTGAAATCATACATGTAAATCACAGAATAGATTTCTTTAAATAAATAAATAAAAAGTAAAGATGTTATGGCAAATCGTAGTATGCTATCGTGTAGTACTGACCTTGCTGCATCTTCTTTAGAAGCCAATATAATTATGTGACCCGTCGAGGCATACATTTTCTATGTTATATATTCGAAGGCCATTAACAAGGCATCGTAGAGATATCTTAATAAATCGAAGTATGCTATCATGTAGTAGAGTCACTATATTTTTCGGATGGCAATGAGCATACCTAATCGGAATATGCAATCAGAATTGCCAACTTCATTGGTTTCTAGAACATTTTTTGTCAGAAAATTGTTCATTCAACGGTCGTTGTTGTTTAATGGAATTAGGATAAATCTGGATTACCACAAATTCAGCCACTATATTTTTCGGATGGCAACAACATACCTGATAAGAATATGCAATCAGAAGTGCCAACTTCATTGGTTTCTAGAACACTTTTTGTCAGAAAATTGTTCATTCAACGGTCGTTTTTGTTCAATGGAATTGGACCAATTCTGGATTAGCACAAATTCAGCCACTATATTTCTCGGATGGCAATGAACATATCTGATCGGAATATGCAATGAGAATTGCCAACTTCATTGTTTTCTAGAACACTTTTTGTCAGAAAATTGTCCATTCAACGGTCGTTGTTGTTCAATGGAATTGGGCCAATTCTGGATTAGCACAAATTCAGCCACTATATTTTTCGAGTGTCAATGAACATACCTATTCGGAATATGCAATCAGAAGTGCCAACTTCATTGGTTTCTAGATCATTTTTTGTCAGAAAATTGTTCATTCAACGGTCCTTGTTGTTCAATGGAATTGGGCCAATTCTGTATTAGCACAAATTCAGTCACTATATTTTTCGGATGGCAATGAACAAACCTGACAGGAATATACTTTCTGAATTGCTTATAACTTGGATTAGAGAACATTTTATTTCGATTGTTTCATTTGTTGTTCGACACAAATATTATTGAATATCTCTGTTTTTTTTAAATATAGTATCTTTCAGGGGCTGATTTGGTTTTCTTCGATTTATGAATAAAAATTTATTCATTTATCATTTCTATGATAAGCACAAATTTCATCAGTTTGGCGGCCTTTAGAAAGCTTTAATATTAGTCTTAAATTATTTCTGTTTTTTTCTAGAAATCGGGTTTTATTTATTTCGTCTTTTAGGCGAAATATGAAATTTTCTTTTCCCGTTTTTTCGGCTCCTGGACTAGCACTAATTTTTTCCCGTGAACACTAATTAGCACTAATTGGGCTTAATTGGTATGCAATGTTTCATTTCGAAATTCTAAAGTTTCCCTGCTGCGGTTATCCACGTCCTTATGTATAGGCGAATGAAGTTTGTTCTAAAATTGTCCTAAATATAATGACGTGATTTAGGACAAAGTTAGAACATACTTGATCGGCGGCCGAGATTTCGTCAGCATTTTAATTTACCATCGATAATGAATTCGCGTGGTTGGATGATGAATGCGAATGGTTGAATATGCGGCGATTATACTTTTTCTATATAAATTAGAGACACCGGATTTATATTGCTTAGCCCTGACGCATCCAATTTTATGGATAGCAAATCGTCATATATTTCCCAACATTTACTATTTCTGATAATATATGATATATAATGGCCATGGCTTGAAAGTTTTGCTGGTCACTGGAAGTGAATGATTCCTCTCAAAAAGTATATCTTTGATCCTAAATTAAGTTTGGCGTAATATCATCAATTTTTAGATTGTTTTAATATCAAAAGGATGCACAGGTTGTCCCTTGAAATTGTATAGCTTCCTGTATGGTCTTAAGGCTTCTTTCTGAAAATGATTTAAAATTTATTGGGGCGTAATCACCGCCTTCGGCTTGAATATTATAACAATTAGGACACATGCCACCATTAGAAATTGACCGTTTGAAGAAAAAATTCAATTATTTTAGAAATATTGCAGTCCATGCTCATATCTATGTTAAACGTAATGTCATTAATGATTCCAACATAGAAAATGTGTGCTTCGACGGGTTGCATAAATATGTTGGCTACTACAAAAGATGCAATAAAGTCAATGCTAGTCGATAGCATACTTCGATTTACTTAGACATCTTTACGATGCCTTGTCAATGGCCTTCAAATGGTTGAATTTTTCGATTTTTTGTAATTCAAAACATAATTATTTAATTTTTATTTTTGATTTTAATGAAGTAAAATAAATTTAAATAAATAGATGTTTTATATTTTCTTTAATTATCTTGTTTTATTAATTACAAATTATGTTTAAAAAGTGTAGCATTCTTAATTTAAATTGTAGACATTTTCTTTTACACTTTTTGACTGTTATAAGGATTTTGACAATTTATCAGAATTCCCACACTGTCCAATATTCATTAATGCATTTATGTTATGTATTTCAGGTATTCATTCTTAACAGAGGTATTTCTCTTTAGAATTCCATTACTTTAGATAGTAAGAGGTCGGCGACACGTAAAAATATTTCAAAGGGTGTTATTTAGGCGTGGCGTGCCTGAATGACCATACACGTAGTATTATTTTTGTAGTCTGTAAGTATTCACTTCTTGCAGTACCGTCTATAATAAATGAGCTGGAGCTCAATATGGAGAGTGTTAGGATGAAGTGGATTTGTTGTTGTTGTTATTAATTTACAATGCTTTCATATGCGCTTTTCCTATACCCAAAATTGTTATGTCGATCCTCTTACTCTTATATTATTCGGTTATGTTTGCAAACAAATAATAAGACTAATTTGTAGACATTTCCAAAAGGATCTTAAACTTTTAAGTTATAATTAAATATACAAACAACAGGTGGAAATTGCGATCAGTATTTTTGTAAATCCATATATTAATTTGAATATAAACGAGACGAAAAGCACCATCAATATTTTAAATCCGCCATGGGTCATATAACTGGCTATATGGGACGATCAAGATGTAGATAGTTTTGTAGTATCAAAAGGCGATTATTAACAAAATCGAAAAATTAAAAATTTAATAAGGCATAAAACGACGATACAAAGCAGACACCCGTAATAAAAATAATAATTTTAAGTTACGTACTTGGTGATTATTACGATCAAAACAATAAAACCAAAGCAAATAATTAATTTGTGTGCATATCAAACTTAACAAATCTGAACAAATAAACGATAAAACGATTTTTATTTTGCCCAAATTAATTACCTTATTATAATTTGGTCTGTTTAATTATAATTTAAATTATAATACATTTTTAAACTAATTATTTATTTAAGTTAAATTTAAAATTTTTTATTTTATACTTTTTACCTTTGTAAACTTGTCATTCGTTATGCATGTTTGACGTTTTAAAGGCGATCTTAATTTTTAATTATCTCCAAAATTTACCATCCCATTGTATGATAAGTGCGAAAATGATGGGACGGACGAATTTCCATCACAACAAGTCCGGAACAAACCTCAAAATGTATTTCGCGTAATTTGCATTTTCGGTTCAACATATAAGAAATTTCTTAAACTCGCTTAATTGCATAATCATTTATACGGTTTAGTGATTCGATCGCTGCACAACGACTGCACAATACGGTAAAATTGTTTATTATTTATTTGTGTTGCGGTTGTTCTTTTGCAGTAGTAGCTAGTTAGCAGATGATGAATATGTGTAGTGCTGCACTCCTATACCTATATAGATGATAGTAGTTTTTAGTCAATTATACGAGAAATCGTATTTAGCCCAGCCTTATATGGTTTAACGCGTTTTATAGACCAATTTACAAATTAAAGCAATCTGAATGGAGTCATTATTGGTTTTTTATGCCTTTCGATTTCCTGATGATATACATTTAATGAAGTTTATGGTTCATTGAAATCCACTAATAATACGTGAATCTTTAATTTGGCTATGTCTTTTCTTAATTTACATTTTAATTGCGGATTTATTTTAAAGATAATCCTCGTAAATTAATTGTGCTTGAATGGCAACAGGTCGAATAAATAATAATTAAATTTATAACTTACGTGTGTTGTGTATGTATCACCGTAGCAGCAGAACAAATGGCTCTTAAATTATGCAAAAGTAAATATTTAAATCAAAACTGAGTTTATTTCTGTTTTATGAACTTGGGTTATTACATGAAATGTAAATATTTGGACAGCGAGGTAATTTTGCTTAACGCACAGATACGTATGCATTGTGATGACTAATCAAATTAAGATTTCTCTTCTGACCAAACAAATGGAATAGACGCTTTCAATATCATTCTGCGATTGCAACAAAATAATTTAAAATAATGACCCAAACATAGATCTTGAAAATTTCGGGATTACAATGAAATTAATCGAATGTGTGAAAGTATATAACTCGCAGGTAAACGAGTTGGTGATCAAGTTGAAGTGCAGATAAATAGGTTAACGCAGGACTCATCTCTTGTGCCGTCCTGAAAAAACCCAACCTGAAAAAATAACATTTGTTACGAAACTTCAATAAAAGAGTCGGATATTAACTCGGGTTTTCAACAATAGGACATGAAATAAGTACAATGATTTTTTTATGGAGGGCCTCCACCAACATTCCGATGAGACATCTCAGTACAAACGCCGATCATTGTCTTGGGTTCACTCTCTGTCAAAGTAATGACTTCAATATGCGCACGAGTTCGAAGTGTCCACCTCGAAAGTGTTCCAGCACCATGTAAAAATTGATTTGGGTGACTTCAACCCACATTTCGGCATTGCATACAGTAGCCATTGTGGTACTATCGGCTCAATCTCTCTACACCATCATTAGGAATTTTTCTAGCATCAAAAATATTAAGATTGAACGCGGCGCCAACGTCGATTCCAACCACTCTCCAAAAGAATCGGTTAAATAGCGGATAGTTGGTAGTGAAATATGCGATCCGTCTATCCTCCAGATGTAACCAACCCCAAAGAATCTCACAGTGGAATACTGCATTGAGAAATCCAGTTACTCGAGCCAAATGCCAATTTAGTATCGGATATCTTAGGCAGCCAACCACTACCCCATTCTGTGGAATAATAGTGGATTGTAAACATACTTCTAAACTGCAAATAATAAAAATACTTCTAGCTTCAATTTAAACAAAGGATCGGGCACGAGAACGATATTTAGCTCAACCAACAATACAGCCACGCAACGACTACATAGTCGCAAGGAAACACTCCAACCGACTATGTAGAAAAAAAGGGGATGCAACAAACAACAAGTACTTAAAATCGAGCGTAAACGGCAAGTTTAACGGACAGATATCGTGCACTGAAATAAATCACATCGATTTTTATCCACGCGCTAGTGGTATTCGTAATGAATCTGGAGAGTTTCAACTGGACACGAACACCATCCTATCAGTCTGACGTTATCAATCTCATATCAATGTAGAAATGACACCACACTCTTTCTTACGATGAAATACGAAAAGTCATAAGAAATATGAAAATTACAGGGCACCTGGTTATAATGACATCTGTTACGTTATGCTCAAGAACGGCGGCGATTACCTATTACACCGTTTGTTTGAGCTGGTTTCATCGATACTAGTACGAATTTATTCCAGGAAGGTCGATAACCGATCACACTTTTTCTGGGGATTGTGTTGGCAAAATGCTACGCAAAAACATCTCTGTAATATTCGATTCATAGATTTTCAGCAAGCGTATTATTGCATCCAGAGGAACACATTACTGAGTGGTTTTGAAATAACATCAGGAATGCGGCGAGGAGTCCCAACTCCCAATAGACCAAATCCTGTTCAATCCATGTTAGAATATGTCACTCACTAGCTTAGCATTGCGCACTACAGTAGCTTATATTACAAATATTAACTTCAGCGGACGACATATGCATCATAGGGTCGTAACATCGAGCCTTGTAAAAAAGTTCTTCTCCCGTTTAAAATAACAGCCCAACAAATTGGCCTCCATATTAACGAAGCAAAAGCCAAATACATGGTTATCGCGAAAAGGAATACACGCGAATAATTTTTAACAGACGACCCACAATACGAAAACGTGAATGAGTTGAAATACTTAGGATCAATGGTACGTGAGCAAAACTCAGGCTCTGTGGACATATCATCGTGAATCGTAGCAGGCTACCGAGCATTCCACACTAACACTAAAATTTTTAGGTCACGTAATATGTCGTACAAAACAAATTTAAATATCTACAAAGAGCTCATAAGATTGGTAGTAACTTTTGGTAGAGAGGTTTGGATGCTAACAAAATGGAACAGCCAATTTCCTTGTCGTTTATCGAACTGCTTAACCAGTGAAATTAGAGAAAATGTGGAAGTTAACAAATGGAAAAACATGTTTTAGTACAAAAATCAAATCTGATTAGAAAAACACAAACTATGTGGGTATCTAAGCAAAATGATATCGGCCGCGAGCTGATGGAAAACGGAAGTTGAGTCTGCTTAGTACAAACAAATTAAAATAAATTAAAATAGAGAATGTAAAATAACCCAAAATATAACAAAAAAAAAATTAATAAAATAAAATATCAAACTAGTTAAGTTAAATAATAAAGGTTTTTAAGGTTAGATGCGTTTCGTAATGTTAAAATCAATGAAGTGGCATTATTGATTAGCCTTGTGCGCATTCTAGAGATAGTCTCATTACATTTAAATTAATCTTTTCTGATAGAAGGAAAGGAGAGAATCGATACCACCGATTAGTAATTAATGAATGAAAACCACATTCGGCGCTTACTAAGTGGTTGCAAGTGAATTAAACAGACGATCTTGGTATCAAGGCAGGTTGAACATGTCCACCCACAGTAGCATGCGTATAGCAAAGCGAAGAAATCTACGTTGAGCTGCTTCAATCCTCTTTATGCGAACCTCATGATTAGGCGATCACACCTGGCTAGCATACTCGAGCAGAGGTTGAACAAAAGTTGAATAAAGAGCCTTCATAACATAAGGATTGTCGAACTTTTTCGACCAACGCTTGATGAAACCTTGCTGGATAATACGATCGATGTGATATCTGAAATTGAATTCTCTGTCAAAAATAACACCCACATTATGAACAGAACTAGCTATGGTAACGACATCGTTGTTAATATGATAGTCAGGAGAAAGGAACTGTTCATGCTTTCGAGAGTAGGTGATTGTTTTTGCATTTATCCACGGTCAAGTAGAAACTCGGCTCTGAAGTTGTTTGCATTAAAATATACTTGAACGCATCCAAATCATCCGCCATTTTGGATGTATGTAGCTTAGTCATTGCTGTTTTTATGACATAAATTTCAGTCATTTACAAGCTGTCGTTCTGTGTGCATTAATTTTAAGATATGGATGTCGATAAGCAACATTTACGTCATTGCATTTTATTCTGTTTTCAAATGAAAAAAATGCTGATCAACCTATGAAACTAATTAATTCGACTTTGAGTGAACATTCTATGAGTCATTCAACAATTAGGCAATTTTAGTCTTGCGGATGATCCACGGCCAGGTGCAATAAAACAATTTGAATACGAGGATCTTAAAGTTTTACTGGATGAAAATCCGTGTCAAACTCAGAAAATGCTAGCAGATCGGTTAGGAGTCACTCACCCAGCAATATCATTTCGATTGCATGCAATGGGAAAAATATAGAAGGAAAATGGGTTCCTCATAAACTGACCGAAGAAAACAAATATCGAAGACACATCTGCATGAATTTATTTTCTCGGTACAAAAGAAAGATTTTTTTGCTCAAAATCAGGCCATCAACATCAACAGCTGAACTTACCGTTCGTAATTGATCAAATTAAGTAATGCTCAAGGGGGAAAATACCATTTACGGTCCAAGGAAGGCGGAAGGTGATATTGCTGCATAACAGCGCTCATCCACATTCAGCAAAATCAACCCAGGAATTTATCATCTCCTTAGGCTAGGAAGTTGTACAGCATGCGGCGTATTCTTCAGACTTGGCTCTTCCGATTATCACTTATTTAGGTCGATGTCATCATATTTGAAATGCCAGTGTTTCATGAAATTTGAAGATGTGCATAAATGGCTCGATGACTATTTTACTTCGAAACCACCAACTTTCTATCGCGAAGGCATTCATACTCTACTTGATAAATGGCAAAAGATGATAGACAGTAATGGAGAATATTTCGATAATTAATCTTTGCATCAATTATATTTTCAATAAAGTGGAATTTGACCAAAAAAGCAGAGTTTCTACTTGCACACCTAATAGATGAAACATTCAACGTGGTTGATGAACAGAATGAAAAAATAGGCTCCAGTTGGTTGCCTTGAGGCATTCCAGATGTGGCTGAGAAATAAGCTGATACTGAGGACTTCAACAGCACATGATATATACAGTCTTTTAGATAAGAGTCCACCCAACGGATAATTTGGGATGGAAAGCCAAGAGTCCTAAGCTTAACAAAATAATTTCATGAGAAATCCTATCAAACGGCTTACTAAAATCGGTGAAGATAACATCAACCTCATTCCCTGACATCCCCAACATTTTCAAACATCGTAGGAATAGAAGACGAGGAACAAGTTTATCTGCTTATGTGAAATAGTGCTAAACAAGGTTTTGTATAATATTTCGGTTGTATAATATTTCGGTTGTTTGAATATTTCGGTCTGGAAATTGATAAACCTGAAATATTAACGGGAAATGGGAAACATTACAAATCCCAAACCAATAAGAAAATAGGTCATAAAACGACGCAGAAAAATATTCTGATTCTTCTCAAGCAATGCTATCTGTTGCCACAACACTAATTTTGAGATGCATCGGTCCACTCTAAGTTTTTTTATATGTACTGAGAGAGAGAGCAGAGTCGAAAAGGACATTGCAAAAAGCAACACGTGTTTTTGTTTTGTGAAAAATTGTAGTAAAAAGTATAATCGGTCAGTTAAATATTGTACATTCTTGTGCCTCCTTTGCGGAATGAACCCGCGACCCCTGCAATAGACATGGGAGAATTGAATTTTAGAAGATCGTACATACACCATTATGCACATGCTAACAGCATAATTATGCTTCCGATCTGGTGGAAATCTAACAATTCTTGTGTGGTATCGAAGCACATTTCCATCGAATCATTGAGCATTATATGATTTTAGTCGGCAAGGCTGACGAAGATTCCATTGGTCCTCATGATGAATGGACGCAAATCACGTCGATTACAAAGCCGGAGATGAGAAATTTGCGTAACCATGCTGCGGACGTGCGGTTTGATCCAGTATCGATACGACCAGAGATTTGGCTTGTGTTAAAAGACATATTCGAGGCGCTCGTATGACCAAAAAGATTTGGAACCAACATTCAAACTGGACAAACTCCGGCAATATGTTAAAAGTAAGAATGGACCGATGATCACAGGTGTTCAGACGGGTAGTTACAAACAAGTTTGGACGACCATCCAGATGGCCAACAACGAATTTTGCAATATATCTTAAACTGTATCCGTAGTACATTACAACCGTTAGCCGCCATGAAGTTGCCAACTGAAATTGCGATGCGATCATCTATCCTATCCTTTTGAGAAAACTGCCGAAGTTTGTGGTCAATCAATGGGCAATGACTCTTTTGGATGAGGAGATACCTAAGGTTGAACGAGCCGACGCAATACCAGCGGCTCAACGTCTGCTACCCAACCGACCGATACGCGTTTGGCTGCAGCAAAGTGACCACTGCGAGGTTCTCCAAATGGGGAAGTGACAGCAGCAATTTCCTCGGACTGCTCAGTGCACAATCATATCTACAAATGCAAATCTTCCGATACCATAATGTCAAATGCACTGGGACTTGAAGATCCCCAGGTGGCGTTTTAATTGTTTAACTTTGGACCACAATCGTCTGGAGTGTCTAGCAAGTTTGTGCATCCGTGCCCGTTATCATCAGAGACATAATACACTATCTTATCGGGATCGACGGATAGTCAGCGCCAACCACCTTACACGTCACAACCTGAAAAATCTCAATTGACTGAGAGCTCATTGAGCACTCAATTGGAGCTGATGCTCCAGCAACCCAGTCGCCCATAATATTCAGTAAGGAACAACAATGACGCCATGGTAACTGTCATGTTTGCAGAATACTTTATGACTCCGCGTCGCCAGCGAGCTTCATTACGGAGTCGGTATTCAATAATCTGAATCATCGCGATGTGAATTATCAGTTGAAGGAATCAAGACATCCACTAATACCTACACGTGACCAAACAACAGTTACTATGCGTTCGACGATTGATGTTAACGATTAGAAGCTTATATCCTGCTTTCAATGTTGAATGTTGTGTATGATAATGATAATGACAATGATATGACAATGATAATGTATATGTATAAAATATATACATATAATACAATTAATCATTTAACGAACTTACAGCTTGCGGATACAGGATTTGCGAACCTTGGGCGAGTGGACGTCCTTATTGGAGCCAATATCTGGGGCAATATAATTCAGGAATGAATTGTGTTTGGACATCACAATGAACTATGTGCGATACGTACTCATCTGGGTTGGGTTGTTTTTGCCGCCACTTGTGATCAATCACTGTAAACATTTGCATCAAACAAGTGTATCGGTGAAAGTTAAATATCTCAAATGTTTACAGCGACCAAACGTGTCGATAATCAACGACTCGATGAGTTACTGCTTATGTTCTGGGAACTCGAAGATCAGGCGATCGATTTCGATTCCCTTGAAATCTGTACAAATTTTCAAGAACATATTCATTTTGCGACGAGCCGGGTTACTATACAGTGAACAGTTTCATTCAATTTCGCCCTGGACGCACCGGCACTTGGAAGCGCTTACCGCTTGGTCTAAGACAATATCATCAAATGGAACGACGATTAGTAGGTAGTTCCGAATTACGGTCCAAATATGTTGAGTTCATGGAAGCGGTTCTAGATATTCTAGGCAATCCATCCCAATCGTATTATATTCTTTATCATCATACTATGACCGGGAAGTATCGAATAGTGACCAACGCTTCGACCAAGACATGCAACGGCATGTCGTGTGTACAATATTGGCTTGTCCACAGTTACATGATTTAATAATTTTCCTTCTAATTGAAGGAAATTTTGACCTTTTCGATACTGGAATCCGTTTCGTTTTATTTTGCTTTTTATGACTTTTTTGAGTAAAATAAAAAATGTCTAAAAGAAACTTAAGATTTTACCGTAGAGTACTTAGCTTGCAAGATAAAAAATATACTTGTTGTACGCTTTTTGATACGTTTCTCCCTAAAACTTCAATAAATCGTCAAGGAGTCATCGAACAGAAATTTCCACAGCACCATCTTTCAGGTTTCTAAATTCTCTATAAAATGGCTAATTTGAATTTGGGAATCAACTATCGAGCAAGTTCGTTTACAGTCTCAAACAGCAGCATATTTTTTTTCTTTTAGTTATTTTTTATTTTACTCAAAAAGGTCATAAAAGAACAAAATAAAATAAAACGAATTCCAGTATCGAAAAGAGACAAAATTTCCTTCAATTAGAAGCAAAATTATTGTTTTGAAAGATGTTGTTTCACCAAGCTACAAGCGTTCAAATCTGGGTATTTTTCGAAAAAAGTTTATGTTCCGTTTTTTTAGTGCAATATATTTTGGCTACAAAGAGATATCGAAAAGATGTTCCGCGAAGTGGAGGTAGATCCACAGCATCGACGAAGGCAGTAAATATTATGGCGTGATTCACAAGATACTCATTGACGCCAGCTGAGCGGCTGCAGCGCGTGACAGTATTTTGAGTAATTTTTACGTGGATGGTTTCCTTGATAGCAGTGATTCTTCCAACGAGCATCTATTGATTCCATATTACAACGAGGCAGATTCCTGCTATGGAAATGAAAATCAAATAACACGGAAACACTCGAAGCGATTGGCTTCAGAATTATAACTAACCTAACATTTGATCAAAATTGAGGTGTTGAACCACAACATTTAAGTAATTTTGATGTTGGGATCCTAGAATTTTCCTAGAACATTTAGGAAATCTAATTCGTCCTAATCGCCATATGGAGTTACTTTTATTAGAATTACGTTTTTTCAAAGGTTTTTCTATTTTAAGATCTACTGAGTCCCCAAGATATGTGCCATATTGCTACCCGGTTTCCGAAGTATTTAGTTTTGAATTTTCTCGTTGAATTACTTGAAAATTTCGTCTTACCTAAAAACTTCCAAGGCACCAGTTTTATCAGTTAACACACATTTAAATATTTTCAGGGTTAGAACAAAATTTACAATTTTGAGAAGTATCTTGAAGTTTGTAATAAAAAATCCAAATTTTTTTTAGGACTGTTCGTGACAAAATCCATGAAAAAATTGAAATTGGAAATTAATGTTTTTGTTGTGCAACTTTTTTGATTCGAGTTTTTAAGGAACGTATTCATCGTACAAAAGAGAATCGGTTCTATACCAAAGAATTTGTGAACTATAATGCTGGTTGCAAAGTAATTGCTTGGCTCAAGACGTTTAAATCGATATGGTATATGATTAGATCAGAAAGAGAAAAAAAGTATTTCATTCCAGCACCATTTCAGTATTTCATTCCCAACAATAAGGTCAACTGGATACCTAGAACTGAACTCTCAGCAAATTCCCGATACAAACACGGCAAAATATCTAGGCGTGGCTCTATTTTTTTCTTTTCTTTTTATTATTTATTCTTTGCCATCTGTTCTGGCGTCGAAGCGCACCCAACTCTTTTGCAGTTCGCTTTTCACGTCCTTACTCTACGCAGTCGCCTGCCAAATCGAGAACTTACGGCTATAAGTCCGATTCACTATCTGAACTTTGAATAGCTCCATATCAGCCTATACTGGCATGGAAGATGGGTCGATCCATGAGTTTCGTACTCCGACAGGGAATCACAGCTTTGTTCAATTTCAACAAAGATCACAATCTGTTGATGACAATTCACTTTTGCATCCTGTGCCTATCGGGATTCGAAACCTGGTACCTAACGATCCAACCGCTAAAATGGAAAGAGCTTGGTCAAAAAAGAAGAGTTGAACATTAAATACAGAAAGATGGATTGGCTCTTATGAAGAAATTCTGAACTAACTTTATATAATAAATTGCTACTATACCGGCAAATTCTAAAACCTATGTGTGGAGCTCTGGAGCTGTACAAAGATAACGAATGTGAATATCATCCGGTTTGTAAATCATTTGTAATAAATAAACATAATTAAATGTTTTTAAATCTAAAATGGCATTCTTGTGAAGCTCGACATTTTCTAGAAATCTTATGTGTAGTCTACTTGTGTGTGAGACCGGCATTTCTTAGAAATCTTGATTCTAAGAAAATTTTATCTCAACATTTTTACCGATCGGCAAACTTTTCACTATAATATTTTCGTAGACCTATATGTGCGCTCTGCTTGTGCCAGCCCTTGTGTTCTTCACAAGAATGTCATTTTAGATATGCGAGCTTCATTAAAAATTCAATCGAATTGGTGCAAGTAAAGTAAGCATATGGCTCTACCAATATAGCAAAGAGATAAGTTAAGATAAGAGATATAAATTTGATTAAAATCAAGGTTTGCAGGAAATGTCGAGCTCCACAAAAAGGGCCGGGATGTTTCCAGGTTCCGAACATCAACGTCCCGTTCCGTTATTTCGTATGTTTTGTTTAACGAAATCATTTGATTAATGGTGTTTAACGTAATTGTTGTTGAGTTTCTTTGGAAGTTAAAATTGACTGTCATGTGCGGCAGATGCAACGTGCATGCTTAAATTCTTAATCGTTTCAGAGGATGAGTAGCTCCTTAGGCTGTGTGATTGTGTGTGCATGTAAGTATGTAGTGTAATTTATAATTTAAACAGCAACCTAAGTCTCTCGTGTCTCCGTCTATAAAAGCCCGCTAAACTGAGCTATGGCTAGCTATGGTGCCTCGGCTGTAGTTTTGTGCGACATAATTTCTGTTCTACGATATGTCGTCTTTTCCAGAGGTTACGGGATTCTAAAATGTATTTTAAAGAAATTTATGAAATATGGCTTTGTGGGACAAATATCGGTTTCAGTCTTCTCATGTTTTCTCAATATTTTTTTTATGTTAAAGATACAGCTATCCGGGAAAAGCCGTTAAGGCCGTCAATGAATAGTATTAAGCGCATTAAATATTTAGTAAATTGTGTCGCACAATTTACTAAATATTTGATACGCATCATGAATTTGTTAGGGCATACACGGATCACGACTATAGTTAGAAGTAATTGAAACATAATAGCTTGTTCTATAACTTTTATAAGTAACCATTATCCATCTGGTCTAGATCAAGTATTAAATTTTTCCCATACATTTTTTTATCTATTCATGAATAGTTAGTTCTGAATATTCTGATACTTCTGAAATAAACACGACCTGTAACTTTGTGCTATATCAATAATTTTGGTATTTAGCTTAATTTAGGTATGTTTCAGGTAAGACAAATTATTAGCATAAGAAACAGTGCAATTTTGAAAAATGTTTTTTTCAACACAGCATGATGTTGCTTAGCCAAAATAAAATTCACATAACCATCCGTATTTTCAGATTGATGTTATGGCTCATTTTATTTAAACTATACAATTAAGATTGAAACAATTTGTTCCCTGGAACTTATAGTGTCGTGATCGGGACTTAATGTCTGCTATCTATGGTTCCCAGAAACCATTGAGTAGTAACCGGTCTCTTCTGATTTCAACACGCCATGAATTTGAATCTTCAAAATAAAATCTATATATTGAAATTGCCGCTACAAGATCCCGAAGTGGCCAATTCTATTTAGGCTATCCATTAAAGTTCTAAACGAAAAGTGTCCTTCAGCCTAAAATATTGTGAGTGATATTATTTGGCATCGATACCTGAATATGTATTTCTTCGATTTTTTCGTTTTTTATTTATCGTGTACCTAATCCGCTTCCCCGTGTACCTAATCGCTCTACTAGTCTCGATGTATATACAGCAAAATACTCTCGATGTTGCTCAAAAATGCTCGAGCACTATGATCTAATCTTAGATCTCACTACTTTCATTGTCAGGTCATGTGAGACGAGGAGCGATCGTAACAATATTTTAATTATTCGATTTACTAACACCAGGTGACTGGTCACATTTTAGTTAGGTGCCAACCAAATTGTCTTTCTGTGTTTTCCACACGCAATAACAATCAAGAACAATTAAACTAGTCTAATGATGGGTATAAGCCACATCATATAGCCGACCGAAATATTGGCTGATATGCCATTATTCCATGGCATTAATAATTTTACAAAATAATGATTCCTTGATTGAATCAAAGGAAAATGTCAGGCAGTTTGATCTTATTTAAAAATAAAATTGTGGACTACATAGGTTTCTTATGCTTCTATACCTTATTTTCTAAATGGCACGTAGAAACCATGTAAAAACTTTACAAATGTTAAGTGAGAAATATTAAGTCGAGTTTATCGCTATTCTATTCCTCCTGTTCCGCTTTTCAAGAGTAACTACAAATATTGAAAGAAAATAGCGAAGTTGCTGGTTGTGATTGCAAACCGTTAGATATTTTGGTTAATGATAGTTTAGTACGTATATATCTCTCGCTGATAATACCTACCATCTGATAATCAACATCAGACTTGCTCACATTCCTCTTTGCCTTACCTAGAACTAAAAAGCTAAGACATTTGATTGGAATTGATAGGCACATCACTATCCCCACCAGAGTTGCACTAAACTCTATCTTGGCTTACCTAGAATTAAACTTTTCAGCAATTCTATCTCTGGGTGTATTTATGAAGATTCAATAAATTGTATATATTTCATGGGTTCGGAAAATGATGAAGATTTGGCAAATTACATCTCAATATTTGCATTAGAGACACCTCATGAAATAGCGAGGTGAATATAGTGGGATCGATAATAAACTAGGAAGTTCCAAAATTTCACAATTTTTGATTAAAATTCGAAGATTTGAATCGGACTTGTTGATAAGGAACTTGGAACTGAACCGATAATATTTTTAATTTAGAAGCAAATGAAGGTATCTAAGAGGGCATCCGAAACGGGATTTCCAGAAAAAAATAAAATGTTCAGAAATGCACATAAAAGGTACATGCATGTAGTTTGTGAAATGTGTCTTCGTCAAATACACATTTAACATTTCTGGTGCACCATATATATTATGTACAATTGCATCAAACATATAATATTCGAAAGTATTGTGTAATTGTAGTAAAAACATTACGTAAACGTTCATTATCGACATCTTTTCAACTTTTAATTTTTAAATTACTGACCAAATGGCACAAGGGTTGAAGCTTTGACGTTTGGACTGGGTGTTTCCGGATTCAAATCTAGATAGGGGCAAGATGCAAAAGGATTTTTTCATTATCTGATTACGATTTGTGGTGAGAGGCGGACCTGTACGTTTTCAATTTGGCTAATGTGTAATATAGGACATTAAAATCGAACCGCAGAAGAGTTGAGTGTGTTTCGGCCCCAGGCAAAGAACAAACAACGAAACAACAAGTAAGGAACCAATTTTAAAATTGTTTACTGTGATATCATAAATAAATACACTGTATTAAAATGCAGTGCATGTTACTGCATGTTTTTGTAACACACAAACATTAAATTTATCTAAATTAATAACGATGAAATTGTTTGATTATTTTGATTATGAATTTCTCGTTTTTCCGCAAATAATTATTTTTGAATAAAAAAGTACTACTAATTATTAGTTTTCAAGTTAGCTAATAGAGTGCACGCCATAAATGGTATAGAATTTTGCTTAGTGTAGAGTTCAACCCAATTCCGAAAAACTGCAAATGGTTTTAGTATTTACTGAGTTGGTCGACAATGCAGATCAAACTTCTGCTAGCACTATGTAGATGACTCTTAAACGAAACGTTTGTAAAATCTACGCATCAAAATTTTTTTATGTGTGTGTGTAAGTTTTTATTATAAATGAAACAATTTGAATTATCATAATTTTTACGTAAAGTTTTTAACAAATTATTTAATTATACGATTTAATTTTCGATTTTTGATTAATCTCCACTCTAAAGATTAAGAAGTAAAATAAAATAAATAACAACCAATAATACATGCTTGTATGCTCACTTGTATGCAACATAGCCAATTTACTGATTTGCATATATTGTCAGCAAAACCATAAAAATGAAACATGCCAATATTTTAAAAATATTAGCACTTCCAACACAAATCAAATGGTTATGTTGCACTATTTGTATATAAATTGTCTTAATAACAGGCGTAGTATGACAACCAGTTGTATAGCAGTACAACAAGTACAATGAAACTGGTTACTTAACTTCCAAGGGCTTAGTCACATCAAACATTAAAATAGAACATCCTCCTAAGATTTCCATTGAACGTCTCTGGGGAAACAATCTGGGATGAACCACTTAACCACGATTTGAAAAATATCAATTTTATTTCTATTCCCAGGTATATAAATGCAGTTAAAAGATCTATCTATTAGACGTTCATGGATTCTACGACTCAAGCAAATCCTCGTATGCTACTGCAATATTTTTCCGAATTACAACTCCAGATGGCCTAATTGCTATATAACTAATTACTTCGGAAACCAACTCGAACTTTGTTCCTAATAACAGTTAACAGCCTAATAGCAGTTATCAAGAAGGAAAGGCAATTACAAATTCGCCAAAAGCTACGCATGGACTGATTCTCGAAATGTAATCGATTGGCTTACAAGTAATACTGCAAGGCTTTCGCGCACCTTCATGGGATCATTTCAACAATGGGAGGGGATTAATGACCGTGGGGTATTGACCGATGGATTAATGAACGTAGGGGCCATCATCGATGAGTGATATATTAGGCTGAGGGGAGGGGTAATGGAGGGAGTATTTTCCTGGAAGGGAGAGGGAAAGGAGAGGGGTTATATATCCGAAAGGGTTACATCAAATGCTAACTACATACAACATTGCATTGTGATGGTTGGAAAGTTGAACTTAATAATATTCGTGAAAATTGAATATTGATATAGAATAAGTCTTCATCCTTAAGATTTTCCATACATTCGATGATCCTGGTGATATGTAGAGGAAATCTGTGAAACGGAAGTAGCAGCTCCTAAGGAAAGCTTTCTCGTTGATTAAAATATTTAAAAAACCATTATAAACAAAAATATTCTAAATAAAGTTAAGCGGAAATATTTTTCAAATAAATTTACTGGAAAACCCGGTACTTTATAGGTCAGTTGTTTTCATAATTTGATAGGTCTCAGTGAAGTTTGACGAATACAGTGAGTGTACCGGAATTTGTGTGATGTTGTTGAAAAGTATTGACAAAAAACCGACCACGAATTATTGATTCTAATAAGTTTAAAGATTATGTTTTCCAGTTTTAAGCGGGGATGAAAATTTTTGATTGGTAGGTACACAAAAAAGTGACAATATAAAATTGTAAATGGTTTTACGATCCTGACGTTATAAGTGTAGGTTAAAAAGTAAATTATTTAACAATACTTGAATAAAAGTAAAAGTATGTTCCAAATTTCAATTTAATAACTGTGCATAGTATAATTTATGTCAAAATATAAAGTTTATCGGAAAAATCGGCGGAAGTTCTGCTACTCTATTGCAAATATTGCAAAATCTGGAGATGTGCTCACATGGAGAGCATTTTTAATCGCGGGGAATGAGCTTCATAAGCATTTCATAAGCTAAACCGTGGCTATTGACATACATTTTCAAAAATTTAAAGTTCACTATCAAAATCAGCGGAAGTAATGCTACACTAATCGAAGGGGACGAAGTGGGCTATCTAAATACGTTTGTGCCATTACATAAAACAAACGGTACTTTACATACATTTTCAAAAATATGGTTTACGTCTAAAATCGGAGGTAGTAGTGCCATGTTAGGATGAAGTGGGCATAATATGTTCGTGTTTTTTCATGACACATTCATATTCTATCATGTTCTTGACATGTATTTTGAAACATATAATGTTCACCGCCAAAATCAACGGAAGTCAAACCTCCACGTGGTGGTTCCTGGATAACTCAAACTGAATCAGGCGAGGCAGGTAAGCCCAAAGCTTTCTGATTATACCCAATAAAACTACATGTAATAGCGAGGTAGCTTGGCATTAATCTGATACGGCAAGATAAAAACGTATCTATTTACAAAATCGACGTTTTTAAGGTTATATGTTATAAATTCTCAAACTCTCTCTCTTATATGTTATAAATTCTTCAATAGCCTCCAATGCGCGTAGCGATTCACGTTTAATGTCTTCAATTGACTCAAAACGGTTTCCCCGGAGCGGTCGTTTGAATTTGCTGAACATCCAGAAGTCATACAGAGCTAAATCAGCCGAATACGGTGGTTGCGGAACAATATGGGTGGAATTTTTGGCGAAAAAATCACGTAAAACCAATGCAGTATGAGAAGGTGCATTATCGTGGTGCAAAAGCCAAGAGTTGTCGACCTATAATTCCGGCCTCTTTTTACGAATATCTTCGCGCAAACAACGCATATCACTCAAATAGTATTCCTTGTTGACAGTTTGGCCGGTCGGAAGGAATTCGGAGTGCACCACACCTCGATAATCGAAGAAAACTGTCCACATCACCTTGATTTTTGACTTGCTTTGACGTGGTTTTCGGCTTCGGCTCACCTTTGGCATGATATTCGGCCGATTGATCGTCTGCTTCCGGGTCGTAAGCATAGATCCAAGACTCATCGCCAGTTATAATACGTTTCATGGCATCCTGGTAGTCGGAAAGCATTGTTTCACAGACGTCAACGCGACGCTGTTTTTCCAAAAACTTGAGTGGTTTTGGCCCAAATGATCTTTCAAAATCGTTTTCAGTGATCCTTCTGATATTTCAACGATGCCAGTAAGATCTCTGACTGTTAATCGTCGATTCTCGAGCACCAATTCCTTGATTTTATTAACGTGTTGATTATCAGTTGAAGTTAATGGCCGTCCTAGACGTGGTTCGTCGGCAACATAAAATTATCACCGAAGTCCTTTTGCAACATTCTGAACGTTTCGTCACCACAAAATTGATTCCGCACACAAAATTTAATGGAACTTCATTGTTGAATAATTTCACTCATTGCAAAAATCGCCGAATGCACGTTTTGTACTTCAGAAAGACAAGCGTATACTAAACACTAATGAATATTTTGATGTGACATTTGGCAGTCATACCAACATAGAAAAAAAATATTTCGACGAATGGTTTTCCGCGCGAAATTTAAATTAAAAAGTCTTACTACTTTTTGCCCACATTATTATGTTCCGACTATTTTAGTGAAATAAAAGTCATTGGTTTGTGTAGAAAATAAAAGAATGTTTTATTAAAAGTAAGCTCCTTCGGAAGCTATAACCTTCGCCCATCGTTCAGGCAATAAACGGATTCCCCGAAGGAAGATGTCTGGTTGTTTCGTGGCAACCCACTCATCGACCCATTTTTTGACGTTTTCATATGAAGTGAAGTGCTGCTGTGCCAAGGCTGATTGCATCGACCGGAACAAGTGGTAATCAGAGAGAGTAAAGTCTGGTGAATACAGTTTTGCCTGTCCAAGTAGTTTTTGACTGGTATAGCAACATGTGTTCTAGCGTTGTCATGTTGCAAAATAATCTTATCGTGCCTTTTGTCCCATTCCGGTCGTTTTGCAGCTAGAACTTGCTTCAAAGCCATCAGTTGTCGTCGATAAACTTGTTCCGTAATCGTATCACGCTCGTTCAGCAGCTTATAATAAACGACACCCTTCATATCCCACCAAATACAAAGCATTACCTTCGAACAATGGATATTTGCTTTTGGCGTCGACGGCCCAGATTCATCTGGTTTGACCCACACTGGTTTGTGCTTTGGATTGTCATAATGGATCCACTTTTCATCCTCAGTGATGATCCGTTCCATGTCCCGTTCTTTCAATTTGTGTGGCACCCAATTTCCCAGCTTCTAAACCAATCCCATTGCATGTATACGTTGCGAAAAACATTGTTGGGTAATATCCAACTCTTCTGCCAATTGTCTTTCGGTCTGACAAGGATCCACATCAAGCAATTATTCCAATTCTGTATCTTCAAATTTTATTGGTCTTTACGCTCTTTGTCTCTTACGTCAAAATCACCAACTTTGAATCGTTGCAACCACTCTTTGCATGTTGTATTCGATGGAGTATGTTCACTATAAACTTCCACAAGCAAACGATTTGTTTCCGCTGCACTTTTCTTCAACAAAAAATAATGAAGTGGTATTCGGTTATGTATCCGTATTTTATTAAATTTTGGTTTTGTGTTTAGTTTAAAATCTTTTTTATTGTCGATGATCACAAGTACAACTGTATTGATGTTTGACTTTAGAACTATGGATTGCCGAAAAACTTTATAAAACTTAAATCTTGGAATATATTTTGCTTTTCTTAGTTAATTTTTATTTATTGTAGATCCATGACATTTATTTAATTTATTCCAATTTTAGTTTTGGGAGAAAATAATTATTATTAGATATTATATTATTAGATTTAGGAATGGTGGAGTTTGTTGTACAGGGTGGCGCACGAATCGTGCTACAAAAACAAAACGTAATAACTATTTTTCTGTGTGACTAATCTGTTTTTTATTTTTTTTATTTTGCAGATTATTATTTAAATTTACTAAAATGGATGCTTGGAATACCGAAACGAGGATTTGGATAGTGCAGCGCTACCATGCTTTGCAGTCCATCATTTCCGTCCAGAGGGAATTTAGGCGGGAGTTTGGCGGCACTCCCCCGAGTAGATGGACCATTATGAGGTTGGTACGCATGTTTGCTGAATCTGGAAGCATCGCACGTAGACCGTACAATCGAGATCCCTATGTTCGGGTCGAAGCCACAATCGCAGCTGTAGCATCATCAATTCAGGCAAATCCAAGTGTTTCGACTCGAGAGTTATCGGCGCAAATTGGAGTTAGCAGACGGTCATTACAACGGATAATTCATGATGACTTAAACTTGTTTCCGTACAAAATCCAAATTACAAGCAAATTAAAACCTCTGGATTTGCCTATTCGCCTGGAATTTTGCCGGAAAATTATTGAAATGGCCGAAGAAGACAACAACTTCATAAATTGCTTGTTTATGTCTGATGAGGCCCATTTTGATCTAAACGGCAATGTAAACAAGCAAAATTGTCGTATATGGAGTGAAACTAATCCAGAAATACTCCATGAGACGGAACTGCACCCAGAACGAGTGACAGTGTGGTGCGCAGTTTCATCAAGATGCATTGTCGGGCCATACTTCTTTGAAGTAAACGGTGAAACAGTAACTGTAAATGGGGACCGTTATTTAAACATGTTGAAAGATTTTTTTTACCCAGAACTGCGGCGAAGACGTATCCCTTTTAACAGCATTTGGTTCCAGCAAGATGGAGCAACTGCACATATAGCCAGACCGGTTATGGAGGAGCTCCAACGAAAATTTCCAAATAAATTAATATCCAGAAACTCCACTTTCCGCTGGCCCCCAAGGTCACCTGACCTCACTGCACCAGATTTTTTTTTATGGGGTTATGTCAAACAAGAGGTGTTTAAAACGAAACCAAGGAATTTGACTGAATTGAAGCAGTCCATTACAACAATAATTGAGGCGATCCCGACTTCAACCCTCAGTGCGCAATGAATAATTTTCTGATCAGGTGTCGCACATGCGTGAATGAGCATGGAGGTCATTTACGGTCTATCATTTTCAAAACTAATTAGTTAAATAAAAATAAAATTGAATTATCTATACAATAAAAAAAAATAAAGCCGATTAGTCACACAGAAAAAAAGTTATTACGTTTTGTTTTTGTAGCACGATTCGTGCGCCACCCTGTAGATGAGTAAAATAATTATTGCGGTTAATTATAAAACTTAAAATTTAGTATTATTGCGGTAAATGGAAACGTTATCATTGATTAATTTTAATTTTTACTTGTTTTGTTCGTGGTATATTCATTATATTAAAAATTATAGGTATTAAGGATTATTTTAATGCTATTAATTATTAATTCTCATTTTAAAATTATTAATTTACAGTTTCCTGCGTGACTGCCTTACTTAGTGTGTAATGGGAAAAAATTTCGTACATAGGTATCCGATATTTCACATATTCAATATGTGAAACAAAAAGCTAAGCTGCATGTGTTAAGGAGGCCAGATAAGGCTTATCCATTTAACCGTAGAGGTAATAGTCGTTCGTCTGGTTTTCAATTTCATCCACGTTTTAAGAACTAGTCCTCAGTCGGATTCAGTAGCGCAGAGATTCAAACGCTGAGCAATGGAGTTAATTTTGCTCCTACGCCAAATAAAATCAACCTTCAGTCATTCGAGAATCTTGTCGTAGATGCTGAAACTGCCTTATTTGACCAGCCGACCCAACTAAAATCAGTATGTGCACTACAAATAAAGAAAGGTATTGATAACTCTTCTTCTCCTTCCAACTCTTCTTCTGCTGCTTCTGTCACTCTTGCGTCTCCTAATACTAATCTAAAAGTGATTAGTGCGATAAAGAAAAAGCTACGTGACCATGACCTGATAGCATGTAAAGTGGATAAAGGCAATACAATTACTGGGCTCGAAAAAATTGATTATTGTAATACAATTTCTGATTTTATTACAGAAAGCAAAGCAATAGAGCTTGGTAGGGATCCAACAAGGTCTTTTAAGACTTCTGTTAGTAAGTGTGTCAACCAATGCCAAAAGTTGTTTAATGGAACTGGTTGGAAGTACTCTGTCATGGTTTACCAAAAATCCATAAGGAGGGACCAATAGTTGCTTATTGCAATGCTCCTGCCAGAAGCTATGTAACGGTTTCATAAACTTTTTCAATGATCATGCTAATTTTTTCGGCTTACTCGGTTAAGAACTCGATAGAATTGATTAGCAAAATTCAAGACGTCGACATTCCACAGCATTCAAAACTAGTTTCGTTTGACGTTGTCAGTTTTTTCACTTGTATTCCAATTAAAACTTTATCTCAAATAGTTTGTAATTACTTAAATAGGGATCTTGTAAGCCCTCATCTTACGTCCAACTGAAGTTGGTATTTGAGACTTGTATTAAACAAAACTATTTCTGTTTTAATAATACACATATTTCAATTTCGCTGATGGTCTACCCATGGGCTCCCCTCTGTCACCTTTGTTAGTTGAAATGTTCATGAATTTCATGAATATAATCTTTTGGTATAGATATGTTGATGACATACTATCCCTATAGAATGGAACTGATTGACTGTTAAACTCATTCCTTACTTGGTTAAATTCTCAATATCCCACCATTAATTTTACGTCGGAAAAAATGTATTAATTTTCCAGATATAACAGTAACCAGGATTAATTTTCTTTAGACTTCAATATTTATCGGAAACCCACGTATACAGACGCCATTAGCCCAAGTTCTTCAAACCATCCCCGTAATATTAAAATGTCAGCTTTCCACTCACTTATAGATAGACTAATAAACATCCCTTTGACAAATTCAAATTATGACATGGAGCTTAATATAATTCTACAAATAGCAACGAATAACGGATATGCAACTAAGACTATATTAAAGTTATTGAATAAAAAGCTAAAGCGTAAAGCTCTAACGGGTATTTATCCACCGGATAATCCAACACAGGAAAATTGGCGTCGCTTAGAGTATATAGGAAAAACTAGCCAACGGATTAGCAACATCGTGTCCGATTATACCAATATTAGTTTTGCTTTTTATAATAATAACACAATAAACAAAATGGTTTTTAACAATAAACCTAGAGTTGATCGCCTTTCCAAGTCTGGTGTTTATAGGATTAATTGCAATGATTGCAGTTTCTCTTATATTGGACAGACTGGGCGCAATTTTCGAGTTAGAGCTAAAGAACATTTATCTGGTTACAATCAATGAACATTCCATAATCATTTAACTTTATAAAATCATACAGCTAGCTAGCTTAAACAATTTAGAAATATTACATATAAAGGGTGTCTCAGCAAGAGCGCCAGATTTAATTTTAAAGAAAAACACATTTATTTTGGAATTAAGCAAACATTTTTATTTCAACATAAAGAAAAATAGTTCCAATTAAGAGTGAAATACAACATCAGGCAAATGGCCACCACGAAACCTCACGAATATCCGGTTATTCTTTTGTTGAAATTTTAAATAAAGTGTTTGCATAAATGTGGCTGTATTTCACCAATAACGCGCCATATTTCCACTTTAAGATGTTCAACTGTTTCAGGCTTATTTGCATACACCTTTTCCTTCACATAGCCTCAAAGAAAAAAGTCCATCGGTGTTAGATCGCACGATCTTGGTGGCCAATGTTGATCGCCAAGTCGAGAAATGATACGGCCTGGAAACTTAGTCTGCAGTAACACCATTGTTTCACGTGCTGTGTGGCAGGTGGCACCGTCTTGTTGGAAAAAGATGTCCTCCACATCAATTATATCCAATAATAAGCTTCAAAAACTCCGTTAACATTTCGCGATACAGCACTCCGTCAGCCCAAAATGCACACCAAACAGTTACTCGCGGTGGATGCATTCGTTGCATAGTGTTTCTGAAAATGTTTAATTCTTCACCACGATGCTGAATGGAAGTTCCTGGATTCTCGGCCACAGATTCCCTTACTGTGGCTATATTTTCGAGTGACCGACAAGGACGACCACGAACCAATCTTCTGATCCATCAGCGTAAATTTGGTCTCAAATTTTGTAATTAAACGCGTCAACTGTTTTCGCAAAACTTTCGCCATTTTTTTAATGTGTTTTTACAATAATTAAACGTTGTTGGTTTAAATACTTCTGCATATTCTTAAATCGCGTGGTCTATACGTGACAACTGTCAAAAAAAAAATCACCGTACAACTCGTATTAACAAAATGGCGGCAAATTTAAATTCGGCGCTCTTGCTGAGACACCCTTTACAACCCAAAAGCAGACGTTTAGATACCTTATAATCTTACGAAATTCAAAAATCCATATTCCTTAACGAACAGAGAGAAATCCGTTTCTCACATATTACGGATCCCGCTCTGTTCTATTCTCTTAGTAATTTTTCCGTGTAAACAACAGATGGTTGGAACGATCAATAGATTTATTTTTATTGCCTATTTTTTGCCCTCCTTCTTTTATTCTCCTTTGCTTATTTACTATATATATATAACAAAATTTTTATTTTTACAAATCAGTAGATCTAAATACTCATGATGATGACTAACAAGTCGAAATCGATCGAGTAATTTTTAAACTTTTTGAACAAATTTAAAAAAAAAAAATTTTTTTTTGCGATATAATTAAACAAGTGGTACAATGTGTTTATTAAGGCCTAATTTGAATAATGATTGGTTCATTTATTCATTTTATTAGTGAGCTTGTCCTGTGTCAGTTGAAACTGTATAATAAATATTTTTGAAAGTAGCAGCATTTTTTAATTTAATTTAATTTCAGAAGTTCGGGAAAGATTAAATTAATAAATTTTTATACTCGTATTGTTTAGGAAACCAAAAAATATTAATATAAAATTAAATTTTAGGAAAATTATTAATGTATACGAAAGTTAATTAATAAATATTCGAAAAAGAGATTTTTGAAAGGAGTTTCTTCATTTCCATTTAAACTGTAACTGTTTTTTTTGTGTTTAAAATTGTCAAATATTTATCAAACTAATTCATTACTAATTATTGACGACTTAGGTGTCTGCAACCGAGTCAAGTTTATCATCTTTAACAATTTTTCCGATCCCTCCATCTTGTTATGTGAAAAGGGTGTACGGTAGGCCCATCGTATCCGGGAGCCTTGCTTAGTCTTGGCCGTACATTCTAATCAATCAACAAATGTTTGCACTCTTAACTCATATTTAGATAGCCCACTTCATTCCCTGCGAATACCAAATAGTTACCAGGTGAGCACATCTCCAAATTTTGCAATATTTGCAATAGTATTTATTACTTCCGCCTAATTTTGTCATAAACTTTATACTTTGACATAAATTATACTATGTACATACAGTTGGTTTAGTTTATTTATTTATTATTTTTTATTTATATATTTATTTATAACAACTGATTTACAAATCATCTAATAATTTATTTTTCATAATTTATATTCTTGTTTGGAGGGTTGTAGCGTTTTGGATAGTCCCCTTTACAATTTTATTATATTTTTAGTCGATCCTAATTGGATCTAGTAGATCATGTGGTTTCTTCCTTCGCAGCCGACTTACTGGATTTGAATCATCCAACATACGACGTATCTCAGCATTTTGGTGTAGACTAATACGTTGCATGTGTTTTCTCGCGTGTTTGCTTATTTCTTCACTGACGAAATCCATCTTCAGATCTCTATGGAGGTTATCATTTCTTATGTATCACGGTGCATTAACTATTCCACGTAAGGCTTTGCTTTGGAATGACTGATATTGATATTGGTTTTCTTTGTACAGCCTCAGAGCTGAATACCGTAAGTCCACACAGGTTTTAGGATTTGCCGGTAGAGTAGCAATTTATTATGAAGAGTTAGCTCAGAATTTCTTCCTAAGAGCCAATTAATTTTTCTGTATTTGATGTTTAACTCTTCTTCTTACTTTTTCACATGCTCTTTCCATTTTAGTTTCAAGTCTAGGGTCATGCCTAGGTATTTTGTTGTGGTTGCATAGAGAACTTGCTGAGAGTTCAGTTCTACTGGTATCCAGTTGGCCTTATTATAGGTAAAGTTTACGTGAACAGATTTTGTTTGATTAAGTTTTATTCATCATCTCTTGGTTCAGGTACTGACAATATTAGTAGCTCTTTGCAATTTGCTTGTAGATTCTTCTATGCTATTAGCAACTGCTAAGATGGCCGTATCATCCGCAAACGTCGCTATGTTAGTCTCCTCTATCGTTGGCAGGTCCGAGGTGTATAGAACATATAAATCTGGTCCCAGAACGCTACCTTGTGGTACTCCTGCTGATATTTTCTTAATTTCTGAGTATTCGCCATCTAATTTAACTTGAAAGTGTCGGTTAGATATGTAAGATTTTAGAATTTCATAAAACTGCTTTGGTAAGTCTCTTTGTAATTTATATTCCAAGCCTTTATGCCATACTCTGTCAAAGGCCTGTGCTACATCCAAGAAGACGCTTGAACATACTTTCTTTTTTTCAAGTACGTCTTCAATTATGTTTGTAATTCGGTGTACTTGTTCTATTGTTGAACGGTTTTCCCTGAAGCCAAATTGATGTGGAGGAATAACATTTCTTTCTACTATTATTGGTTTAAGTCTCTTTAGGAGTAGTTTCTCGAATAATTTTGAAATTAAAGTTAACAGTATTTAGCTCAATTTTTAAAAACTAACTTTATTATTTCTTTAGCTTTCGGAACCTTTTCGGTTCCATTCTCAAAAGAATAATAAAACAATTTTACAAAAAAATGTAGCTATTTTTCTGTAGATATCGTTAGCTTCTAGAAAAATATATTTTTTATTTTAGCTAGGCAGCAAATATCGTATCTACAGAAAAAACACTTTACAAAATCAAATTTGACTTTAAAAAACTTAAATTGAAAATAATTGTTTCCATGTTAACTAATATTGGAAATGTGTAAAAGCAAAAAATCAAATTATAAAAATAGATCGTATGAATTGCCGATATAAGCGTAATCGTTAATTTTGTTAATAGAATTTGAACAGCATTTATATGTAGCATTTCCAAAATAGATCTTTTCCTGAAATTTGGTTGTTTTTCTAAAATGTTTACATCTTCAAAAATAATGTTATGGTTGGTGTTTCCAATATGTTCCGAAAGTGCACTTATTTGATTCGAACTTCCCGTGGCACCACGTATTTGTTGAAAAAATCGTTCTCGTAAAAACTATTTTGTTTGTCCCGTGTAAATTACGTTACAATCATTACATTTTATTTGATATACCAAATTGGACTCTTTCTTTAATGGGATCGGTTCTTTTAATTTTGAAAACAAAATATTATTTAAATTGGTAGCTGAACGACCCATTCAAAATTATTGGTATAATTTTTAAATAAATGTTTTAATTTTTCGTAAAAATATAAATAATTTGTACTTTCAATTTCAGGATTTATTCTATAATTTTGGTAATAATTTCTCTGTTTCAAAATCATTTTAGTTATTAATTTTTTAGGATTATGATTATTTATCAAAGTGTTTTCCAAAAGTTTTAAATTATTGTAATGAAATTTAGTATCGGACAATTTTAGAATTTTTTGTGTCAAAATTTAAATTGTATTAATTTTGTAAGAAATAGGAAGCCAAGAGGTAAAATTTAGATAACGACCAGACCAAGTTTTTTGTGGTACTTGTCAAAAGAAATTTTTCCATCCGGTTCATGAATCAGAAGTAAATCTAAAAACAGAATTTTGTGATCAATTTATTTTTCGACAGTAAATTTGATTCTGTTATCTAAAGAGTTAAAACCCTCCAGAAAAATTTCAATTTTGCCTCAGGGATTGCTATAACAATATCGTCTACATAACGAAAATGAAACAAAGGTTGAAAATTCAAAGAATCTAAACCCATTTTTTCCAAAAATTCCATCATTAAATTTGCGATAAAGGGACTAATTGGAGAACTCATAGGAGAACCAAAAGTTTGTTTATAAATTTTATTGCCAAAAAAAAATCAGAATTAATCGAAACTGGTATATTAAATACATGTTTCTGTTTTTTGTTTTGCGCTTGTTTGTTGGGTGAGAACTGAGAATAGTAAAATAAAGTATGTAAATACAATTTTGATGGGATAAATATACACTCGGATATGGCGAAATTTAATAGGGGATAAACAGGCATGATCGTGGTTTGTTCTGTTTTATTTGTTTTCTCCTTGATGGATGAATTCATTACCGCGCGTGATCATTTTTGTTTTTTTTTTAATTTTAATTTGTTATTTTTGAATGTGTACATACCCATTCTCCGATTTACACGGTAGATTGGTTCCGCAGAAAACCATGTAAAGCCGAAAATATGATTTTTGTATGAAAACCTGTATAAATCGTAAAAGTACAATACAATTCTTAAATTATCGTTTGGTTTTTAATAATTCATTTATTTTAAAATAAAATTTATAGATAGCTAGTATAAATTAGAAATAAATAAATTCGTTGCTTGTTTTAATGGTTCTATAAATTGAAATTTTGTCGGAAGTCCTGACTTAAAACATAAGTTGTCGACAAATATAATTCAATTTATTTTTATTATTTGATTTTTAAATACATTTTTTGAATGTACCGGAAGGTCAAGGAAAACTGATTGCAACATTCTTGATTAGGGGGTCTATTTAATTATCTAAGCTTTGAGAATAACCTCAATACAATCAAATATATTAACGATCTAAAGACTTCTTGCTAAGGAATGTTGTTTTTCGGCGATCTTTCTGGTTGAATTCAGGATATGTTTTAGTGAAGTGATGTGAATGTTAGATATAAATAAATCCTGCTTTTAGTTGAATGAATTTAAATATAGGTAGCTGATGACATTACTGAATTTAAATTTAATAATTTTAGTATCAACGAAATATATAGGTCATCATATGTATGATAATGCTGTCGTGTCATTACAAATGTGAAGTCCCTCGGTTAGATGGTGTTGGATGGGAAGGTAGGGTAAAATAAGGTTACAAACAGCACATGATGAGATGACCCGTAGATGTGAATTAAATAACCTAACCAGTCTTTTTGACTGATGCCGAATACATATGATGAATATTAGTATCCTTTACCTCAACCACAACTAACCCAAATTAATAAACTAACAAAATCTAATCCAAAGTGTGAATTTAATTGAGACTAACATTTTAATATATTGAAGTAGTTAGAAAACGACTTTGCTGCGGTTCGCCCTAGTTGTTTCTGTGACTAACATCCTTTCCTAACTAGCCTTATCTGTTAAGGATGCAGGTGGGGCCTGGGCCCGCATGATGCTGAAATATTATTCGCATTCAGATATAATTTGTTATTTGATTGTTGATATTTCAGGATTATGGTAACATACCTAGGATCGCCATTATGGTTGGCCTGTACGCCTCAATCATATCATTATATCATATCAAAAAAAAATCAGAATTAATCGAAACAATTTGTAATGCCGATATAAATTGAACTTAAGTCCATTTTAATTTTTTTAATTTTGTTTTATACTCCTCCAGTTTTATTTCACAATGTTGGTAACAAGTTTGTTATCAACATTAGTGGATAAAGACGTAACATCCAAAGAAACTAAGAGGTAATTTTGTGGAAGCGTGACATTCTGAATTTTTTGTTTAAAATCTTCCGAATTTATGTACGTGAACTATTTCCTAAAACAAAACAAAAAAATTTAGGAATATTTTTAGGAAAAACTGTGTGTAAAGAAATGTGAAGTATTTCCTAGCACTAAATAAACATGAATGTGTTAGTGTAAATAATATATAAAATCCATATTAAATAGAAATTGAATTATGTACTATTTTATTTATTCATTATTACGTAGTAAAATATGGTTAAATTATATTAGTTACTGTTTTTATACATTTGCTTTCTAATTTTAATCAATAAAAACTGAACATAATAAAAACGCATCCTAAGTGTTGCGTATAAAAAAATCTTTTTTCATATATGTATATGGAAAATTTCCTAATGTTGTTTCTTTTTAGATTTTGTAATTTCTTTCCGATTTTTTACGCGCTTGTTTTAACGTTGCGTGAGAATGTATATCAGTTTTATGTGTGGGAAAGAAATTTGTTTAATACATGAAAGTATTTGCGGCATGGTTCTACAACACCTGGCAGTTAAGATTAAGAAAATTTGAACACATAACCAGGATTATGAAAAAAATTCGGGTTTTCCGCGTTTTCCAATATTACTAAACGACGGAACCACTAGCGGAAAATTAATTTGAGTTGGTCTAGGTCTGTGTGAACGGAAAATCATTCACATTTTTCAAAAAGTAGGGCCTCTGGTAGTTAGGATTAAGGATATTTGAACACATAACCGGGATTATGAAATAAATTCGGGTTTTCCGAGTTTTCCGATATTACTAAACGGCGGAACCACTAGCGGAAAATTAATTTGAGTTGGTCTAGGCCTGTGTGAACGAAAAATCATTCCCATTTTCCAAAAAGTAGGGCCTCTGGTAGTTAGGATTAAGGATATTTGAACACATAACCGGGATTATGAAATAAATTCGGTTTTTCCGAGTTTTCCGATATTACTAAACGGCGGAACCACTAGCGGAAAACTAATTTGAGTTGGTCTAAGCCTGTGTGAACGGAAAATTATTCACATTTTCCAAAAAGAAGGGTCTCTGGTAGTTAGGATTAAGGATATTTGAACACATAACCGGGGTTATGAAATAAATTCGGTTTTTCCGAGTTTTCCGATATTACTAAACGGCGGAACCACTAGCGGAAAATTAATTTGAGTTGGTCTAGGCCTGTGTGATCGGAAAATTATTCACATTTTCCAAAAATTAGGGCCTCTGGTAGTTAGGATTAAGGATATTTGAACACATAACCGGGGTTATGAAATAAATTCGGTTTTTCCGAGTTTTCCGATATTACTAAACCGCGGAACCACTAGCGGAAAATTAATTTGAGTTGGTCTAGGCCTGAGCAAACGGAAAATCATTCACATTTTCCAAAAAGTAGGGCCTCTGGTAGTTAGGATTAAGGATATTTGAACACATAACCGGGATTATGAAATAAATTCGGTTTTTCCGAGTTTTCCGATATTACTAAACCGCGGAACCACTAGCGGAAAATTAATTTGAGTTGGTCTAGGCCTGTGTGAACGGAAAATTATTCACATTTCCCAAAAGGTAGGGCCTCTGGTAGTTAGGATTAAGGATGTTTGAACACATAACCGGGATTATGAAATAAATTCGGTTTTTTCGAGTTTTGCGATATTACTAAACGGCGGAACCACTATCGGAAAATTAAATTGAGTTGGTCTAGGCCTGTGTGAACGGAAAATCATTCACATTTTCCAAAAAGTAGGGCCTCTGGTAGTTAGGATTAAGGATGTTTGAACACATAACCGGGATTATGAAATAAATTCGGTTTTTTCGAGTTTTGCGATATTACTAAACGGCGGAACCACTAGCGGAAAATTAATTTGAGTTGGTCTAGACCTGTGTGAACCGAAAATCATTCACATTTTCCAAAAAGTAGGGCCTCTGGTAGTTAGGATTAAGGATACTTGAACACATAACCGGGGTTATGAAATAAATTCGGTTTTTCCGAGTTTTCCGATATTACTAAACGGCGGAACCACTAGCGGAAAATTAATTTGAGTTGGTCTAGGCCTGAGCAAACGGAAAATCATTCACATTTTCCAAAAAGTAGGGCCTCTGGTAGTTAGGATTAAGGATATTTGAACACATAACCGGGATTATGAAATAAATTCGGTTTTTCCGAGTTTTCCGATATTACTAAACCGCGGAACCACTAGCGGAAAATTAATTTGAGTTGGTCTAGGCCTGTGTGAACGGAAAATTATTCACATTTCCCAAAAGGTAGGGCCTCTGGTAGTTAGGATTAAGGATATTTGAACACATAACCGGGGTTATGAAATAAATTTGGGTTTTCCGAGTTTTCCGATATTTCTAAACGGCGGAACCACTAGCGGAACATTAATTTGAGTTGGTCTAGGCCTGTGTGAGCGGAAAATCATTCACATTTTCCAAAAAGTAGGGCCTCTGGTAGTTAGGATTAAGGATATTGGAACACATAACCGGGATTATGAAATAAATTAGGTTTTTCCGAGTTTTCCGATATTACTAAACGGCGGAACCACTAGAGGAAAATTAATTTGAGTTGGTCTAGGCCTGTGTGAACGGAAAATCATTCACATTTTCCAAAAAGTAGGGCCTCTGGTAGTTAGGATTAAGGATATTTGAACACATAACCGGGGTTATGAAATAAATTCGGTTTTTCCGAGTTTTCCGATATTACTAAACCGCGGAACCACTAGCGGAAAACTAATTTGAGTTGGTCTAGGCCTGTGTGAGCTGAAAATTATTCATATTTTCCAAAAAGTAGGGCCTCTGGTAGTTAGGATTAAGGAAATTTGAACACATAACCGGGATTATGAAATAAATTCGGTTTTTCCGAGTTTTCCGATATTACTAAACGGCGGAACCACTAGCGGAAAATTAATTTGAGTTGGTCTAGGCCTGTGTGAACGGAAAATCATTCACATTTTCCAAAAAGTAGGGCCTCTGGTAGTTAGGATTAAGGATATTTGAACACATAACCGGGGTTACGAAATAAATTCGGGATTTCCTGGTTTTCCGATATTATTAAACGGCGGAACCACTAGCGAAAAATTAATTTGAGTTGGTCTAGGTCTGTGTGAACGAAAAATCATTCACATTTTCCAACAAGTAGGGCCTCTGGTAGTTAGGATTAAGGATATTTGAACACATAACCGGGATTATGAAATAAATTCGGTTTTTCCAAGTTTTCCGATATTAATAAACGGCGGAACCACTAGCGGAACATTAATTTGAGTTGGTCTAGGCCTGTGTGAACGGAAAATTATTCACATTTTCCAAAAAGTAGGGCCTCTGGTAGTTAGGATTAAGGATATTTGAACACATAACCGGGATTATCAAATAAATTCGGTTTTTCCGAGTTTTCCGATATTACTAAACCGCGGAACCACTAGCGGAAAATTAATTTGAGTTGGTCTAAGCCTGTGTGAACGGAAAATCATTCACATTTTCCAAAAAGTAGGGCCTCTGGTAGTTAGGATTAAGGATATTTGAACACATAACCGGGGTTATGAAATAAATTCGGGTTTTCCGAGTTTTCCGATATTACTAAACTGCGGAACCACTAGCGAAAAACTAATTTGGGTTGGTCTAGGCCTGTGTGAATGGAAAATCATTCACATTTTCCAAAAAGTAGGGCCTCTGGTAGTTAGGATTAAGGATATTTGAACACATAACCGGGATTATCAAATAAATTCGGTTTTTCCGAGTTTTCCGATATTACTAAACAGCGGAACCACTAGCGGAAAACTAATTTGGGTTGGTCTAGGCCTGTGTGAACGGAAAATTATTCACATTTTCCAAAAAGTAGGGCCTCTGGTAGTTAGGATTAAGGATATTTGAACACATAACCGGGATTATGAAATAAATTCGGTTTTTTCCGAGGTTTCCGATATTACTAAACGGCGGAACCACTAGCCGAAATTTAATTTGAGTTGGTCTAGGCCTGTGCAAACGGAAAATCATTCACATTTTCCAAAAATAAGAGCCTCTGGTAGTTAGGATTAAGGATATTTGAACACATAACCGGGGTTATGAAATAAATTCGGTTTTTCCGAGTTTTCCGATATTACTAAACGGCAGAACCACTAGAGGAAAATTAATTTGAGTTGGTCTAGGCCTGTGTAAACGGAAAATTATTCACATTTTCCAAAAAGTAGGGCCTCTGGTAGTTAGGAATAAAGATATTTGAACACATAACCGGGGTTATGAAATAAATTCGGGTTTTCCGAGTTTTCCGATATTACTAAACGGCGGAACCACTAGCGGAAAATTAATTTGAGTTGGTCTAGGCCTGTGTGAGCGGAAAATCATTCACATTTTCCAAAAAGTAGGGCCTCTAGTAGTTAGGATTAAGGATATTTGAACACATAACCGGGATTATGAAATAAATTCGGTTTTTCCGAGTTTTCCGATATTACTAAACGGCGGAACCACTAGCGGAAAAATAATTTGAGTTGGTCTAAGCCTGTGTGAACGGAAAATCATTCACATTTTCCAAAAAGTAGGGCCTCTGGTAGTTAGGATTAAGGATATTTGAACACATAACCGGGGTTATGAAATAAATTCGGTTTTTCCGAGTTTTCCGATATTACTAAACGGCGGAACCACTAGCGGAAAATTAAATTGAGTTGGTCTATGCCTGTGTGAGCGGAAAATCATTCATATTTTCCAAAAAGTAGGGCCTCTGGTAGTTAGGATTAAGGATATTTGAACACATAACCGGGATTATGAAATAAATTCGGTTTTTCCGAGTTTTCCGATATTACTAAACCGCGGAACCACTAGCGGAAAATTAATTTGAGTTGGTCTAGGCCTGTGTGAACGGAAAATTATTCACATTTCCCAAAAGGTAGGGCCTCTGGTAGTTAGGATTAAGGATATTTGAACACATAACCGGGGTTATGAAATAAATTTGGGTTTTCCGAGTTTTCCGATATTTCTAAACGGCGGAACCACTAGCGGAACATTAATTTGAGTTGGTCTAGGCCTGTGTGAGCGGAAAATCATTCACATTTTCCAAAAAGTAGGGCCTCTGGTAGTTAGGATTAAGGATATTGGAACACATAACCGGGATTATGAAATAAATTAGGTTTTTCCGAGTTTTCCGATATTACTAAACGGCGGAACCACTAGAGGAAAATTAATTTGAGTTGGTCTAGGCCTGTGTGAACGGAAAATCATTCACATTTTCCAAAAAGTAGGGCCTCTGGTAGTTAGGATTAAGGATATTTGAACACATAACCGGGGTTATGAAATAAATTCGGTTTTTCCGAGTTTTCCGATATTACTAAACCGCGGAACCACTAGCGGAAAACTAATTTGAGTTGGTCTAGGCCTGTGTGAGCTGAAAATTATTCATATTTTCCAAAAAGTAGGGCCTCTGGTAGTTAGGATTAAGGAAATTTGAACACATAACCGGGATTATGAAATAAATTCGGTTTTTCCGAGTTTTCCGATATTACTAAACGGCGGAACCACTAGCGGAAAATTAATTTGAGTTGGTCTAGGCCTGTGTGAACGGAAAATCATTCACATTTTCCAAAAAGTAGGGCCTCTGGTAGTTAGGATTAAGGATATTTGAACACATAACCGGGGTTACGAAATAAATTCGGGATTTCCTGGTTTTCCGATATTATTAAACGGCGGAACCACTAGCGAAAAATTAATTTGAGTTGGTCTAGGTCTGTGTGAACGAAAAATCATTCACATTTTCCAACAAGTAGGGCCTCTGGTAGTTAGGATTAAGGATATTTGAACACATAACCGGGATTATGAAATAAATTCGGTTTTTCCAAGTTTTCCGATATTAATAAACGGCGGAACCACTAGCGGAACATTAATTTGAGTTGGTCTAGGCCTGTGTGAACGGAAAATTATTCACATTTTCCAAAAAGTAGGGCCTCTGGTAGTTAGGATTAAGGATATTTGAACACATAACCGGGATTATCAAATAAATTCGGTTTTTCCGAGTTTTCCGATATTACTAAACCGCGGAACCACTAGCGGAAAATTAATTTGAGTTGGTCTAAGCCTGTGTGAACGGAAAATCATTCACATTTTCCAAAAAGTAGGGCCTCTGGTAGTTAGGATTAAGGATATTTGAACACATAACCGGGGTTATGAAATAAATTCGGGTTTTCCGAGTTTTCCGATATTACTAAACTGCGGAACCACTAGCGAAAAACTAATTTGGGTTGGTCTAGGCCTGTGTGAATGGAAAATCATTCACATTTTCCAAAAAGTAGGGCCTCTGGTAGTTAGGATTAAGGATATTTGAACACATAACCGGGATTATCAAATAAATTCGGTTTTTCCGAGTTTTCCGATATTACTAAACAGCGGAACCACTAGCGGAAAACTAATTTGGGTTGGTCTAGGCCTGTGTGAACGGAAAATTATTTACATTTTCCAAAAAGTAGGGCCTCTGGTAGTTAGGATTAAGGATATTTGAACACATAACCGGGATTATGAAATAAATTCGGTTTTTTCCGAGGTTTCCGATATTACTAAACGGCGGAACCACTAGCCGAAATTTAATTTGAGTTGGTCTAGGCCTGTGCAAACGGAAAATCATTCACATTTTCCAAAAATAAGAGCCTCTGGTAGTTAGGATTAAGGATATTTGAACACATAACCGGGGTTATGAAATAAATTCGGTTTTTCCGAGTTTTCCGATATTACTAAACGGCAGAACCACTAGAGGAAAATTAATTTGAGTTGGTCTAGGCCTGTGTAAACGGAAAATTATTCACATTTTCCAAAAAGTAGGGCCTCTGGTAGTTAGGAATAAAGATATTTGAACACATAACCGGGGTTATGAAATAAATTCGGGTTTTCCGAGTTTTCCGATATTACTAAACGGCGGAACCACTAGCGGAAAATTAATTTGAGTTGGTCTAGGCCTGTGTGAGCGGAAAATCATTCACATTTTCCAAAAAGTAGGGCCTCTAGTAGTTAGGATTAAGGATATTTGAACACATAACCGGGATTATGAAATAAATTCGGTTTTTCCGAGTTTTCCGATATTACTAAACGGCGGAACCACTAGCGGAAAAATAATTTGAGTTGGTCTAAGCCTGTGTGAACGGAAAATCATTCACATTTTCCAAAAAGTAGGGCCTCTGGTAGTTAGGATTAAGGATATTTGAACACATAACCGGGGTTATGAAATAAATTCGGTTTTTCCGAGTTTTCCGATATTACTAAACGGCGGAACCACTAGCGGAAAATTAAATTGAGTTGGTCTATGCCTGTGTGAGCGGAAAATCATTCATATTTTCCAAAAAGTAGGGCCTCTGGTAGTTAGGATTAAGGATATTTGAACACATAACCGGGATTATGAAATAAATTCGCTTATTCCGAGTTTTCTGATATTACTAAACGGCGGAACCACTAGCGGAAAACTAATTTGAGTTGGTCTAGGCCTGTGTGAACGGAAAATCATTCACATTTTCCAAAAAGTAGGGCCTCTGGTAGTTAGGATTAAGGATATTTGAACACATAACCGTGGTTAAGAAATAAATTCGGGATTTCCGGGTTTTCCGAAATTACTAAACGGCGGAACCACTAGCGAAAAATTAATTTGAGTTGGTGTAAGTCTGTGCAAACGGAAAATCATTCACATTTTCCAAAAAGTAGGGCCTCTGGTAGTTAGGATTAAGGATATTTGAACAAATAACCGGGATTATGAAATAAATTCGGTTTTTCCGAGTTTTCCGATATTACTAAACGGCGGAACCACTAGCGGAAAAATAATTTGAGTTGGTCTAGGCCTGTGTGAACGGAAAATCATTCACATTTTCCTAAAAGTAGGGCCTCTGGTAGTTAGGATTAAGTATATTTGAACACGTAACCGGGATTATGAAATAAATTCGGGTTTTCCGGGTTTTCTGATATTACTAAACGGCGGAACCACTAGCGGAAAATTAATTTGAGTTGGTCTAGGCCTGTGTGAACGGAAAATCATTCACATTTTCCAACAAGTAGGGCCTCTGGTAGTTAGGATTAAGGATATTTGAACACATAACCGGGATTATGAAATAAATTCGGTTTTTCCGAGTTTTCCGATATTACTAAACGGCTGAACCACTAGCGGAAAATAAATTTGAGTTGGTCTAGGTCTGTGTGAACGGAAAATCATTCACATTTTCCAAAAAGTAGGGCCTCTGGTAGTTAGGATTAAGGATAAAAAATAAATAAATTCGGTTTTTCCGAGTTTTCCGATATTACTAAACGGTGGAACCACTAGCGGAAAATTAATTTGAGTTGGTCTAAGCCTGTGTGAACGAAAAATCATTCACATCTTCCAGAAAGTAGGGCCTCTGGTAGCTAGGATTAAGGATATTTGAACACATAACCGGGGTTATGAAATAAATTCGGGTTTTCCGGGTTTTCTGATATTACTAAACGGCGGAACCACTAGCGGAAAACTAATTTGAGTTGGTCTAGGCCTATGTGAACGAAAATCATTCACATTTTCCAAAAAGTAGGGCCTCTGGTAGTTAGGATTAAGGATATTTGAACACATAACCGGGATTATGAAATAAATTCGGTTTTTCCGAGTTTTCCGATATTACTAAACGGCGGAACCACTAGCGGAAAATTAATTTGACTTGGTCTAGGCCCGTGTGAATGGAAAATCATTCACATTTTCCAAAAAGTAGGGCCTCTGGTAGTTAGGATTAAGGATATTTGAACACATAACCGGGGTTATGAAATAAATTTGGGTTTTCCGAGTTTTCCGATATTACTAAACGGCGGAACCACTAGCGGAAAACTAATTTGAGTTGGTCTAGGCCTGTGTGAACGGAAAATCATTCACATTTTCCAAAAAGTAGGGCCTCTGGTAGTTAGGATTAAGGATATTTGAACACATAACCGTGGTTACGAAATAAATTCGGGATTTCCGGGTTTTCCGAAATTACTAAACGGCGGAACCACTAGCGAAAAATTAATTTGAGTTGGTCTAAGTCTGTGTGAACGGAAAATCTTTCACATTTTCCAAAAAGTAGGGCCTCTGGTAGTTAGGATTAAGGATATTTGAACACATAACCGGGGTTATGAAATAAATTTGGGTTTTCCGAGTTTTCCGATATTACTAAACAGCGTTACTACCAGCGGAAAATTAATTTGAGTTGGTCTAGGCCTGTGTAAACGGAAAATCATTCACATTTTCCAAAAAGTAGGGCCTCTGGTAGTTAGGATTAAGGATATTTGAACACATAACCGGGATTATGAAATAAATTCGGTTTTTCCGAGTTTTCCGATATTACTAAACGGCGGAACCACTAGCGGAAAAATAATTTGAGTTGGTCTAGGCCTGTGTGAACGGAAAATCATTCACATTTTCCTAAAAGTAGGGCCTCTGGTAGTTAGGATTAAGTATATTTGAACACGTAACCGGGATTATGAAATAAATTCGGGTTTTCCGGGTTTTCTGATATTACTAAACGGCGGAACCACTAGCGGAAAATTAATTTGAGTTGGTCTAGGCCTGTGTGAACGGAAAATCATTCACATTTTCCAACAAGTAGGGCCTCTGGTAGTTAGGATTAAGGATATTTGAACACATAACCGGGGTTATGAAATAAATTCGGGTTTTCCGAGTTTTCCGATATTACTAAACGCCTGAACCACTAGCGGAAAATAAATTTGAGTTGGTCTAGGTCTGTGTGAACGGAAAATCATTCACATTTTCCAAAAAGTAGGGCCTCTGGTAGTTAGGATTAAGGATATTTGAACACATAACCGGGATTATGAAATAAATTCGGTTTTTCCGAGTTTTCCGATATTACTAAACGGTGGAACCACTAGCGGAAAATTAATTTGAGTTGGTCTAAGCCTATGTGAACGAGAAATCATTCACATTTTCCAGAAAGTAGGGCCTCTGGTAGTTAGGATTAAGGATATTTGAACACATAACCGGGGTTATGAAATAAATTCGGGTTTTCCGGGTTTTCTGATATTACTAAACGGCGGAACCACTAGCGGAAAACTAATTTGAGTTGGTCTAGGCCTATGTGAACGGAAAATCATTCACATTTTCCAAAAAGTAGGGCCTCTGGTAGTTAGGATTAAGGATATTTGAACACATAACCGGGATTATGAAATAAATTCGGTTTTTCCGAGTTTTCCGATATTACTAAACGGCGGAACCACTAGCGGAAAATTAATTTGACTTGGTCTAGGCCCGTGTGAATGGAAAATCACTCACATTTTCCAAAAAGTAGGGCCTCTGGTAGTTAGGATTAAGGATATTTGAACACATAACCGGGGTTATGAAATAAATTTGGGTTTTCCGAGTTTTCCGATATTACTAAACGGCGGAACCACTAGCGGAAAACTAATTTGAGTTGGTCTAGGCCTGTGTGAACGGAAAATCATTCACATTTTCCAAAAAGTAGGGCCTCTGGTAGTTAGGATTAAGGATATTTGAACACATAACCGTGGTTACGAAATAAATTCGGGATTTCCGGGTTTTCCGAAATTACTAAACGGCGGAACCACTAGCGAAAAATTAATTTGAGTCTGGTCTAAGTCTGTGTGAACGGAAAATTTTTCACATTTTCCAAAAAGTAGGGCCTCTGGTAGTTAGGATTAAGGATATTTGAACACATAACCGGGGTTATGAAATAAATTTGGGTTTTCCGAGTTTTCCGATATTACTAAACAGCGTTACTACCAGCGGAAAATTAATTTGAGTTGGTCTAGGCCTGTGTAAACGGAAAATCATTCACATTTTCCAAAAAGTAGGGCCTCTGGTAGTTAGGATTAAGGATATTTGAACACATAACCGGGATTATGAAATAAATTCGGTTTTTCCGAGTTTTCCGATATTACTAAACGGCGGAACCACTAGCGGAAAAATAATTTGAGTTGGTCTAGGCCTGTGTGAACGGAAAATCATTCACATTTTCCTAAAAGTAGGGCCTCTGGTAGTTAGGATTAAGTATATTTGAACACGTAACCGGGATTATGAAATAAATTCGGGTTTTCCGGGTTTTCTGATATTACTAAACGGCGGAACCACTAGCGGAAAATTAATTTGAGTTGGTCTAGGCCTGTGTGAACGGAAAATCATTCACATTTTCCAACAAGTAGGGCCTCTGGTAGTTAGGATTAAGGATATTTGAACACATAACCGGGGTTATGAAATAAATTCGGTTTTTCCGAGTTTTCCGATATTACTAAACGCCTGAACCACTAGCGGAAAATAAATTTGAGTTGGTCTAGGTCTGTGTGAACGGAAAATCATTCACATTTTCCAAAAAGTAGGGCCTCTGGTAGTTAGGATTAAGGATATTTGAACACATAACCGGGATTATGAAATAAATTCGGTTTTTCCGAGTTTTCCGATATTACTAAACGGTGGAACCACTAGCGGAAAATTAATTTGAGTTGGTCTAAGCCTATGTGAACGAGAAATCATTCACATTTTCCAGAAAGTAGGGCCTCTGGTAGTTAGGATTAAGGATATTTGAACACATAACCGGGGTTATGAAATAAATTCGGGTTTTCCGGGTTTTCTGATATTACTAAACGGCGGAACCACTAGCGGAAAACTAATTTGAGTTGGTCTAGGCCTATGTGAACGGAAAATCATTCACATTTTCCAAAAAGTAGGGCCTCTGGTAGTTAGGATTAAGGATATTTGAACACATAACCGGGATTATGAAATAAATTCGGTTTTTCCGAGTTTTCCGATATTACTAAACCGTGGAATCACTAGCGAAAAATTAATTTGAGTTGTCTAGGCCTGTGCAAACGGAAAATCATTCACATTTTCCAAAAAGTAGGGCCTCTGGTAGTTAGGATTAAGGATATTTGAACACATAACCGGGGTTATGAAATAAATTGGGGTTTTCCGAGTTTTCCGATATTACTAAACGGCGGAACCACTAGCGGAAAACTAATTTGAGTTGGTCTAGGCCTGTGTGAACGGAAAATCATTCACATTTTCCAAAAAGTAGGGCCTCTCGTAGTTAGGATTAAGGATATTTGAACACATAACCGTGGTTACGAAATAAATTCGGGATTTCCGGGTTTTCCGAAATTACTAAACGGCGGAACCACTAGCGAAAAATTAATTTGAGTTGGTCTAAGTCTGTGTGAACGGAAAATCATTCACATTTTCCAAAAAGTAGGGCCTCTGGTAGTTAGGATTAAGGATATTTGAACACATAACCGGGATTATGAAATAAATTCGGTTTTTCCGAGTTTTCCGATATTACTAAACGGCGGAACCACTAGCGGAAAAATAATTTGAGTTGGTCTAGGCCTGTGTGAACGGAAAATCATTCCCATTTTCCTAAAAGTAGGGCCTCTGGTAGTTAGGATTAAGTATATTTGAACACGTAACCGGGATTATGAAATAAATTCGGGTTTTCCGGGTTTTCTGATATTACTAAACGGCGGAACCCCTAGCGGAAAATTAATTTGAGTTGGTCTAGGCCTGTGTGAACGGAAAATCATTCACATTTTCCAACAAGTAGGGCCTCTGGTAGTTAGGATTAAGGATATTTGAACACATAACCGGGGTTATGAAATAAATTCGGGTTTTCCGAATTTTCCGATATTACTAAACGCCTGAACCACTAGCGGAAAATAAATTTGAGTTGGTCTAGGTCTGTGTGAACGGAAAATCATTCACATTTTCCAAAAAGTAGGGCCTCTGGTAGTTAGGATTAAGGATATTTGAACACATAACCGGGATTATGAAATAAATTCGGTTTTTCCGAGTTTTCCGATATTACTAAACGGTGGAACCACTAGCGGAAAATTAATTTGAGTTGGTCTAAGCCTGAGTGAACGGAAAATCATTCACATTTTCCAAAAAGTAGGGCCTCTGGTAGTTAGGATTAAGGATATTTGAACACATAACCGGGGTTATGAAATAAATTCGGGTTTTCCGGGTTTTCTGATATTACTAAACGGCGGAACCACTAGCGGAAAATTAATTTGAGTTGGTCTAGGCCTGTGTGAATGGAAAATCATTCACATTTTCCAAAAAGTAGGGCCTCTGGTAGTTAGGATTAAGGATATTTGAACACATAACCGGGGTTATGAAATAAATTTGGGTTTTCCGAGTTTTCCGATATTACTAAACAGCGTTACTACCAGCGGAAAATTAATTTGAGTTGGTCTAGGCCTGTGTAAACGGAAAATCATTCACATTTTCCAAAAAGTAGGGCCTCTGGTAGTTAGGATTAAGGATATTTGAACACATAACCGGGATTATGAAATAAATTCAGTTTTTCCGAGTTTTCCGATATTACTAAACGGCGGAACCACTAGCGGAAAATTAATTTGAGTTGGTCTAGGCCTGTGTGAATGGAAAACCATTCACATTTTCCAAAAAGTAGGGCCTCTGGTAGTTAGGATTAAGGATATTTGAACACATAACCGGGGTTATGAAATAAATTTGGGTTTTCCGAGTTTTCCGATATTACTAAACAGCAGAACTACCAGCGGAAAATTAATTTGAGTTGGTCTAGGCCTGTGTAAACGGAAAATCATTCACATTTTCCAAAAAGTAGGGCCTCTGGTAGTTAGGATTAAGGATATTTGAACACATAACCGGGATTATGAAATAAATTCGGTTTTCCGGGTTTTCCGATATTTCTAAACGGCGGAACCACTAGCGGAAAATTAATTTGAGTTGGTCTAGGCCTGTGTGAACGGAAAATCATTCCCATTTTCCAAAAAGTAGGGCCTCTGGTAGTTAGGATTAAGTATATTTGAACACGTAACCGGGATTATGAAATAAATTCGGGTTTTTCGGGTTTTCTGATATTACTAAACGGCGGAACCACTAGCGGAAAATTAATTTGAGTTGGTCTAGGCCTGTGTGAACGGAAAATCATTCACATTTTCCAAAAAGTAGGGCCTCTGGTAGTTAGGATTAAGGATATTTGAACACATAACCGGGGTTATGAAATAAATTCGGGTTTTCCGAGTTTTCCGATATTACTAAACGCCTGAACCACTAGCGGAAAATAAATTTGAGTTGGTCTAAGCCTGTGTGAACGAAAAATCATTCACATTTTCCAGAAAATAGGGCTTCTGTTAGTTAGGATTAAGGATATTTGAACACATAACCGGGGTTATGAAATAAATTCGGGTTTTCCGGGTTTTCTGATATTACTAAACGGCGGAACCACTAGCGGAAAACTAATTTGAGTTGGTCTAAGCCTATGTGAACGGAAAATCATTCACATTTTCCAAAAAGTAGGGCTTCTGGTAGTTAGGATTAAGGATATTTGAACACATAACCGGGATTATGAAATAAATTCGGTTTTTCCGAGTTTTCCGATATTACTAAACGGCGGAACCACTAGCGGAAAATTAATTTTAGTTGGTCTAGGCCTGTGTGAATGGAAAATCATTCACATTTTCCAAAAAGTAGGGCCTCTGGTAGTTAAGATTAAGGATATTTGAACAAATAACCGGGGTTATGAAATAAATTTGGGTTTTCCGAGTTTTCCGATATTACTAAACAGCGGAACCACCAGCGGAAAATTAATTTGAGTTGGTCTAGGCCTGTGTAAACGGAAAATCATTCACATTTTCCAAAAAGTAGGGCCTCTGGTAGTTAGGATTAAGGATATTTGAACACATAACCGGGATTATGAAATAAATTCGGTTTTTCCGAGTTTTCCGATATTACTAAACGGCGGAACCACTAGCGGAAAATTAATTTGAGTTGGTCTAGGCCTGTGTGAACGGAAAACCATTCACATTTTCCAAAAAGTAGGGCCTCTGATAGTTAGGATTAAGGATATAACCCGGTTCCGAGTTTTACGATATTACTAAACAGCGGAACTACCAGCGGAAAATTAATTTGAGTTGGTCTAGGCCTGTGTAAACGGAAAATCATTCACATTTTCCAAAAAGTAGGGCCTCTGGTAGTTAGGATTAAGGATATTTGAACACATAACCGGGATTATGAAATAAATTCGGTTTTTCCGGGTTTTCCGATATTACTAAACGGCGGAACCACTAGCGGAAAATTAATTTGAGTTGGTCTAGGCCTGTGTGAACGGAAAATCATTCATATTTTCCAAAAAGTAGGGCCTCTGGTAGTTAGGATTAAGGATATTTGAACACAAACCTGGTTTCTAGTTAAATTTGTCATGGAATACTAAAATTCGAACGTACAATTTTGTGGGTTTTACCGGGAATCTTCTATAAACCAGCATGCGAGTGACGTGTAATTGAGATACGATTAGATCCTATCTAATAGGGAAACACGCTTCGTTTGTTCAAATTGGAGGGTTAGGGTGTTTAGGACGTCCAACTTTGCCTTGGAGTACCACAAAACGAACAAACAATTTTCTGAATTTTTCCAGAAATCTCCTGTTAACCAGCATGCGAAATGACGTATATATTGAGATGCGATTGGATTCCATCTTATATAAAAACACGTTTGGTTTGTTCAATTTGGGGTCTAGGGTGTTTAGGACTGCAAACCCAAATAGAATTATTTTAAATTAATAGTTGAAAAAGATGGTCGAATTGGGGGTTTAGGGTTAACAACGCATCCCTCCTTTGTATGCCGGTATGGCTCCTATAGAAGCAGGTTCTAGGTACCCTGGGACCTGGGATATTTAAAAATTTAATTATATATCTTAAATAATTAGACGATCAAATTCCTTAATGGGATGTAAAATGTACCATTAAAGTAAAACTATATAATTTAATTATGAAAATTTTTGTTCAATCAACGAATTAGAGCAGCAATAAAATACACATTTATCACTTTTTACGTAAATTTCGCTGTCACTTTCTAAATGTGCTAAGCCCGATCACACGAAATACATTCTAGTTTAGGCGTCGTTATATACCTACTCGTATTTCTTAGTATTTAGAGAAATAATGTCCTTTAGAAGAAGACGATAGTTATATAAGGCTGCAACGCTCACTTCTGGATCTTACATTCGTGAGATCCAAATTTGGGTGCCACCCAAAATTCAATTTTTTTTAAAAATCCAAATATTATATACATATTTAAAACTTCTTCAACTCGATCGTTTTTATGCCATTTCTTAGCCGATTTTTTTAAAATTTGACATGTGCGATCTAAATGGGATTCTAAAGCCGCTTTTGTGGTTGTGTACTTTTCTTCGTTCGTTCTGACAATTTTTTCGACCAATCAAAATGCGTAATTTTTTCTTCTGCTTTTTGTCACAAGCATCTGGTTTATCTTTAATTTTTTGTCAGAACGAAGAACGTATGATAGAAATATCAATACATAAAAATGCAAGATGAAAGAAGCGGTAATACAAACCACAATGTTACGTTGTTTGGGATAAGGAATTATGTATATATATATATATATATATATATATATATATATATATATATATATATATATATATATATATATATATATATATATATATATATATATATATAACACACATCCTTGTGAATCGACATCAAGCGTACATATAAAAATTGACAGCTCGGTGTAAAATTTAGTTTTCATTTAATAAATAGTTAATTAAAGTGGTTTTGGGTTTTTATTAAGTTAAAATAGTTTTATAGTGGTGTACGAACAATTTTATAATATTAAAAAAGGTGGTGGACGTAAATATATAGTGTTTAAGTGGATTATTGTTTGGTGGCAACAACAACAAGTGTTTGTTTATATTTAAGCGGCGTGTTTTTAGACAGTAAGTAAAGGCAGGTGTGGGCAAAAGGAGGGCTTCGGCCCTTAAAAGGGGCGATGTTTGAAAGCCCAAATAGATTCGCACCGTTGAGGATGTTGGGAAATAATACCCAACCCTCCAAAAGGAAAAAGATCGAAGAAATGCGAACAAAGAGATTAGGATTCGGTGGCGGTGCAGATATAATGGATTGCAATGGAGTAAATGAAAAATATTTAATAATCAAGCACGAGCAGGAGGGACAAAACCTGTCAAATTTTTCACCTTTTGGAATACAAAAAGCGCTGGATATGATAACCAAAGGTATCATTAAAACGCAACGTTCGAGAGCTGGAGAACTCTTGGTTCTGACAAAAAATCAGGCAGCGACGGATGCATTACTGAAGGCAACATCTCTGGGACAATTGGCCAAAATAAAAGTGACGGAACACCCCATATTAAACAGTTCCAAAGGTATCATTTTCTGCCACGACCTAAAAAGTTTAACTGAGGAGGAAATCAAAGAAGGGCTTAAGGACCAAGGCGTCATAGAGGTATACAAAATAAAGAAATGGGTGGAAAATAAATTAACGGACACAGCAGCAATTATCCTGACTTTTAATTCACCAATATTACCGGAATATGTGAGGGCAGGCTTTATACAACTAAGCATTCGATTGTACATTCCAAATCCGTTGAAGTGCACCGAATGCCACAAATTTGGTCACACCAAAAAGAGATGCACAAGTGATCCTAAGTGCTACAAATGTAGTGAAGTAACACCACACAACCAGCCGTGCACTACACTAAAATGCATAAATTGTGGAGAGGCACACACCAGCAACAGTAAGGAATGTCGAGTATATAAACGAGAAGTAGAAATAGTGAAAATTAAAACTGTAGATAGATTAACATTTCCCGAGGCGAACGCCAAATACTTTCGATTATATGCAAACACCACACCAGCTAACCAGACAACATATGCAGATACACTAAAAACCTCCTTTAACCCACCAAACACACCACAAAAGCCGCAAAACAAAGAAAACCAACTAGAACAGACAAAACCACAATCACATCCAAAAACTATTTCAACTTCAAGGCAACAACAGACACAATTAAACCAACCACAATAACAACAGCAACAAAAAGATCAAGTACAACAACAACAAAACCAACAACAGCCGCAACAACTAAAACAACTAATAGAAACGAACAAACTACAACAACAAATACAGCAAGTACAACGACAACAAGAAAGATTACAACAACAACCGCAATCAAATCAACAAACAACCTGTAATACAGCAATGGACATGGAGACAATAAAAAAAAATGAAGCATGGCTAGCAATGAGACATTCTAATTTAACTCCAAAAGAATTAACACTATTTGGAAATAACCATGTAAGTATGATTGATGATGAATGAGGGAAGGAGGAGAGAGAACGCATTTGCATTTATAAATGCCCTATCCTTTCTTCATTTCTTTGAATGGTAGAGCGAATGCTGAGATCCAATGAATGCATGAAAATTGGTCAGATAAATATTCGCAGTATATATGCCAATGGCGATATGTTGCGGAATTATCTGACCAATAATGATGTGAATGTGATGATTTTGTGTGAAACTTGGGAGCGTGAGGGTAAGACGTTTCGGGTGAAAGGATACAATTATCTGTCCAGACCGAGGGCTGATGGCTTCGGCGGGGTGGCGATATTGGCACGTGCCAATATCAGCCTGGTCCTTTGTGACATACCGCGCTTCGAGCACATTGAAGTCATCGCGGCCAAAACTCGGATTCTGGACAGAAACTTGTTATTTGTTAGTATCTATGCAACTCCAGTGTTGTCTACGTCTGACAGAGAGAGAAGCCAACGAGATTTTGAAATTTTGTTTGAATGGGTGGAAGGCAAAAGTGACGTGATTCTAGCGGGTGATATGAATGCGCATTCGAGAATATGGGGGAGTGAGAGAACTGATGCTAGAGGTAACTGGTTGACCCGCCTCATTCTGGATTCCGACCTCGTAGTCCTGAATGATGGTGGGTCGACTAGAATGCCGAGAGTGGGGTCGACAGCCAGCGCGATAGATTTAACTTTAATATCTAGCGGGCTGGCGGGCCAAGTCACTTGGAATGTCACAGATGAGAATTTGGGTAGTGATCATTATTTGATCAGGGCATGCTTAGGTGGTATAAATGTTGACATAGACCGTAAGGTCATTATGAATGGTAAGAAATGGGTCGAACGTATGAATGAGACTCTCATAATGAAAGAAGTAAATGAGGTTAACCAACTTGAGGATGAAATAGAGAGAGTGAATGAAATGTGCACTATAAATATCAGAGGGAATGAATACAAGGTGAATGGTTGGTGGAACAATGAAATCCAGTATTGGTATGAAAGGAAACGGATAGCATTGAGAGAGTTCAGTAGGTGTATATGTCATGAATGCAGAATAAATTATGGAAGAATGAATGCAAAATTGAAAAAGGCTATCCGTAGAGCGAAAAGGAAAAGTTGGCGGGACTATGTATCAAAAATGACACATAGAACCACAACTAAGGATGTATGGGATAAATTTAATAGAGTGAGAGGATATAGAGCGCAAGGCAGAAATGCAGTGTTAGATGACAGAGAGAATGGAGGTGTCTTTTTACAAATGATTACGGACGTACGTAACAATTTGAGTGATAGGTATGAAGTTTTGCTACCTGATAATGAAAATGAATTTATGAACGATATGTGTAAGGAGTTTGAATGGGAAGAGTTCCGAGGGGTTTTAGAAACATCCAAATCTACTACCCCCGGAACCAACAGAGTGAGTTATAAAATGATTAGTAGATTAGAATTCGAAGCCAAGGCGGCCTTGCTTCGAATTCTCAATCAAGTATGGATGAGTATTCAGATACCGGAAAAATGGAAGGAAAGCAGAGTGGTACCTATTCCTAAAAGGGATCGGGATAGGAATCTGGCAACAAATTACAGGGGAATATGTATGTTGAATGTATTTGTTAAAATTGTGAATGGTATGATGAAAGGTCGTATAGATAAATTTGTGAATGAAGGAAATTTGTTGCCGGAAACCACCTTTGGGTTTCGTCACAACCACTCTGCTAATGAGTGTGTAGAAAAGTTTGTGTGGGAAGTACAAAAGGAAAATAAGTATGTTGTAGCGGTATTTTTGGATATAGAAAGGGCATATGATTACGTGGTTCCAGGGAAACTTTATCAGATCCTTATGGACTTGGGGTTTCCTTGGAAAATTTGCAAATGGGTGTATGAGTTCATGAATGAGAGAAAGTTAGTTTTATGTGGTAGAGGGTATAGGTTGGAAGGAGCGGTGACTATCGGCCTCCCCCAAGGCAGTAAAATCTCACCGACTCTCTTCAACCTGTATACGAGCTCGATACATAGGTGTAACTCCTCGGGCAAAGTCATTTTGCAATTTGCAGATGACTTTGTCCTGATGGGCAAGGGAGTACCATCGAGGAGGCCTTGAGTCGGGCTCAAGAATGTGTGAATCAGATAACCGAATGTTTGAGTGAACTGAATTTGAGAGTAAATTCGAGTAAATGTTGTAGTATGGCTTTTAGAACGAATCGGATGGTTGATGTGCGAATATATAATGAGAGAATTGAGTGTGTGAAATTGACTAGGTATTTGGGAATCTGGATTGACAGAAGGATGAGTTTCAAAGTGCATATGGAAAAATTGGCCGATAATTGTAAGAGTAGATTGAACGTGATTAAAAGGGTGAGCAAACCAAAATGGGGAGCTCATCCGGGTGTGACTGATATGTTACGAAAGGCGCTAGTGTCAACTAAAATTGCGTATGGAATGAGTATATATGGTGATGGGTCCAAGGTTGGGTTTAAAAAGTTGCTGCTTGTGGAGAATGCGTGTGCTAGAGTGGTATTGGGAGCGATCAATTCGACACCAATACATACTCTGTGGTCTGAATTGGGTGATTCGCCTCTTAATTTTAAGAGGGAATGGATCACCGTGCGAGAGACTGTGCGAATGTTAACTAAGGACAATAAATTAGTGAATGAAATGAAAGAGAGATTGCAAAGAGGGTCGGTTTACAAAAAGACAACAAGATCACTGGTAATCTTGGAAAATATCAACATATTCTCCAAGATTCGTCCGGCAAATCCGAAAGTCCCTCCGAGCAATCTAATAGTGCGGTTGAAGTTTGGTGACACAACAAAAGCAACGATGAATGAGTTATCGGTTAAGAGCGAATTTTGCAAAATGCGAATGAATTATGTTGCACATGTGGAAGTGTATACAGATGCTAGTGTAAATGATGATCGCGTAGGTGTGGGAATTTATATTCCTTCAATGAAGAAAGAGAAAATGGTAAGAGTGCATGTCAGTATCTGTATAATGAATGCAGAATTGATAGCGATTATGGAAGGGATCAAGTTGGCAATGACACAAGGGAGAAGGAGAATAGTGTTATTCTCTGACTCCCGGAGTGGGTTGGAACTAATTAGTAAGGGTGGGGGAACTCATGGCAATGTGTATGTGGAAATGCTATATAAGTATCTTCAATCTTATGGGAGGGAGGTCATCCTTCAATGGATACCTTCACACCTACAGATTGAAGGTAATGAAAGAGCCGATATGCTTGCGAAACGGGGTTGTTTGATTGACGATGTAAATGAATATGAATTCATGGATGCCAGAGACGTACTTCGCATGTTTCAGATGAATCTGTGGAGAAAATGGGAGAGAGAGTTTGTTGAAAAATGTCAGGTGAAAGGTAAGAAGTACTTTGAGTTGGTTAGGTCTCCTTTGAGGCAACCGTTCTTTAAGGTGCTCAAAGGAGATACTAGAATTTTACGAACTATGGAACGAGTGAGATTGAATCATGGAAATTGGAAAGAATGTTTGAAGAAACGCAATTTGGTTGTGTGTGAATTATGTGAAAGCTGTTTGGTTGTGGAGGACATCGAACATTTGATTCTGAAATGTTCTGCATTTAACCAGAGCAGACAAATGTTCGATGTTCTATTGAGTGCAAGTAGTTTAACTGAATTATTACGAATGGGAATGAACGTATATAAGAATATGTATGAATTTATTAGAACAAATCAGATAGAAGTGTGAAAGAGGATCGATGTGTGGAGGCTAGGTGAATGAAAAGAAATTAAAATTAAATTATTATTATTATGGTAAAAAATGTTAAAAATTAAAATTTGTAAATTTTGAAACGGGCCATATGGCACCAAATTTTTGGAGCTAGTGCCAAATAAATAAAAAAAAAAAAAAAAAAAAAATATATATATATAATTATATATATATATATATATATATATATATATAATATATATATATATATATATATATGTATATATATATATATATATATATATATATATATATATATATATATATATATATATATATATATATATATATATATATATATATATATATATATATATATACATATATTAATTTTATATCTATTTATGTATATACAGGGTGGGCCAAATAAATTTTTTTTAACTAGCGGTTTTTTTGAGTATGGTAAGGGTTATGTCACTTCTGATTTGACAGAAAGTTAGTTTTATCCTTCCGCTGAACGAAAATGATTGTGTATTCGCTTGAACAACGCTGGGAGATATTGAAACATTAATTCGAACATTTTGGAAAAAAATCATCTTTTCGGATGAGGCGCATTTCCATCAGCCGCCGTTGTCAATGGTGAGGGCTACCGCGCCATGATAAACGATTTTTTATCCGGCACTTGAAGTGGAGGACATAGGCAATATTTGGTTTCAACAAGACGGCGCTCCGTGCCACACAACACACGTTTCAATTGATCTTTCGCGCACTGTCTTCGAAGATCGAATTATCAGCCGAAACGTTGATGTGATTTGGCCGCCTCGGAGCTGTGATTTGACGCCGTTGGACTATTATCTTTGAGACAATATTCGCATTGCCATTGAAGACATAATGCCGCATGCCATCGATGCGGCGAAATGTGCTCAAAAATTGGACCGACCGTATGGGGTACGTCAAGGCTAACCGAGGCAGTAATATGCATGAAATAGTATTCCATAATTAATCGGAAGGATTGTTCTTTACAATGAAAAAATAAATTTGAAAAAATATTGAGAACAGTGAATTTAAAAAAAATATATTTAGCCCTCCCTTTATAGGCGTTTTAGTTACACCTTTTTAGATATTCCAATACAAAAAAAAATATGCAGATGTTTAGTGACAAAATCGTTCTGCGTTTTTTTCATCAACCATAAAGCATCAAAATAAAATGAACAGAAAAAATGAACGAACGAAAGAAAGAACACAAGAAGAGAACACCAACCATAAAACCGCCTTAAGACCATTTTTTGATAATGCTCTCGTACATAATAGGGATGTAAGTAGGTCATTTCTTCGCCGATTTTGTTAAAATTCAACATATGCTATTTAGGGTTTCCAGTTCGAATCTCCGAATATTGAATTATTCAAATAGTTCGAGAATTTCGATTATTTTAATAATTATTAAAAAATTTATTTCTGTTTGTTTTTAAATAATTTATTGAAATATTTTAATAATAATTTAACGCTAAACTTGAATTCATTCGTGTTTAAATTACGGAATAAAACTTTGCACCGGTATCTCTATTTTTATTGTTGTTTATTCTGTTTCCTTAATTTGAATGGTAGAATCTAATATTTTATATGTACAGTACGTACTATATAATATTTTATGCATTATACTTTTTAATTGTTTTAAACTGGAAATTCCAAAACTGCGATTGCTACTTGTTGTTATTTAATTAACCAACGATAATAAAAATGTACTTCATTCAATTTTTGAAAACGATACGAGCAAACAAAAAGGAATGCGTTGCAGTTCAGAAAAGTAATAAAGTCATTAGGGATTTCCGTAATAAATTTCAATATTAATATAATGGTTGAATTTTTCCTTTTGAAATTGTTAAAATTCTCTAGGTGGGACCGCCAATAAAAAATTCGAATCAAAAGTATTTTTTTTTCTGGCGTTAATAGAATATTATATAAACAATAGCAAGTGACTACAATAATACAGATATTCGGGGGATGACAGAAAACAATCTGGGGTCTTCCATAATATTATTCAATACCAATAAAACAATTTGGCCCTTCTTTTGATAAACAATCAGTCATAAAATTTATTAGTTGTTTACCAATTGTATCCTTCCCCTAAATATTTGTACTTTTATTTTTTAAAAATATTCACCTACTAAAGACAGATTTTAAACAATATATCCACAAATTATTATTAATTTATTTTTAATTAATTCAAATGCGAAATTTACATTTTTATCTATGGCGTCTGTTTTTATTATGAATCTTTAACATTTATAAATATAAAATAATTTTTTTTGTTAATTTTAAATTGTTACCATAAAAATACTCGGATCGAATATATTTTATGGGACCATTTTCATTTCTATAGTGGTTTTTGCATGGATATATAGTTCTTTTCTTGTTTCTCATGTGCAAAAAGTCAATGTTATATCTCTTTTATATTGCAGAAGAAGAATGTTGGTCGCATGTAAATGCCCTATTAAACTAACATGATACACTCAACTCGAATTGAGGGAGAGTTCAAATATTTGTTTAGGGGGAACTAAACCGATTTTAACTCGGGAACAATACGAATAGTATGGAATTTGGTGCATCTACTTTTATATGATGTTTATGCGATAATGGAGCCGCTTCATTGTTCTACTGGGATTCTTCAACCCGAACTGTAGTCGAGTATACACCGATCCTCTCAAATAATTCACTCGTCTATTACTTTGTATTAACATTGCGTATAGTGTTTTCCAATAAGAATGATATGATCCAAACTTTTCTCGCAATAATTCAATTGTTGCACTTGATGTGTGACACGTAGCCCCGTCTTGTTGAAACCAAATGTTGTCAAGAACAACTTCTTCCAATTCCGGCCATAAAAAATTGGTTATATCGATCTATACTGATCTCCATTGACAGTAATGGAGTTACCAGCACCTGAATGTAATGGTTTTTCATGAATAATTTGTGGATTTTCTTCGCACCAGAATCGACAGTTTTGTTTATTTACCGCACCACTCAGATGAAAGTGAGCCTCATCGGAGAAGATGATTTTCTTAAAAAAATCGTTATCATTTTCAAGTTGTTCCAAGGCAAAATCAGCAAATTCACGACGTTTACGGTGTTCCAATGGCTTCAGCTCTTGAGTGAGAATAATTTTATACGGATGAAAACCCAAATCCTTTCTCAAAATCCGCCAGGTTGTGGTTTGAGACAGTCCCAATTCTTGAGAACGTACGCGAGTGAACTTTTTACTAAATTTTACTAAGTGACACATGCTATTCAATTGCATATATTCAGGAGCAAATATTTAATTTCTTTTCAAATATGAAATATATTATAATTTATTTTGCAACATGATTTAAAAATTTAATAAATAATTATTTAATTATTTTAAAAAGGATAATTTATCAAGACGAATTATGTAAATTTATTGATTTAGAATTAAGAATTAATTGACCATAATTTATTTATTAACAAACATGCCTTTGATAAAAAAATAGAAAATCACACAGAATAACCATCCAACCAACCAATAGACAACTGTAATACTGTAACTGTAAAAAATGTCAAGACAATCCCTTCAGGTTTACTACCCCTACGCGCTAAATAACTGAAAATAGCGATTATTTATTAAGTTTCATCGTCAATACATCGAAGAATACTAAAGGTTGTTCCGCCAAATTACCATCGGTCTCACACTATTTTTACGTTAGCTTATTAGTAATACTGTAAGTGTAAACAATTTCCAAACAATCCCTTGAGGTTTACTACCCCTACGCTATAAATAACTGAAAATAGCGATTATTTATTAAGCTTAATCGTCAATACATTGAAGAATACTTAAGGTAGTTCCGCCAAATTACCATCGGTCTCACACTATTTTTACGTTAACTTATTAGTAATACTGTAACTGTAAAAAATATCAAAACAATCCCTTGAGGTTTACTACCCCTACGCTCTAAATAACTGAAAATAGCGATTATTTATTAAGTTTAATCGTCAATTCATTGAAGAATACTAAAGGTAGTTCCGCCAAATTACCATCAGTCTCACACTATTTCTACGTTAGCTTATTAGTAATACTGTAAGTGTAAACAATTTCAAAACAATCCCTTGAGGTTTACTACCCCTACGCTATAAACAACTGAAAATAGCGATTATTTATTAAGTTTCATCGTCAATACATTGAAGAATACTAAAGGTAGTTCCGCCAAATTACCATCAGTCTCACACTATTTCTACGTTAGCTTATTAGTAATACTGTAAGTGTAAACAATTTCAAAACAATCCCTTGAGGTTTACTACCCCTACGTGCTAAATAACAGACAATAGCGATTATTTATTAAGTTTCATCGTCAATACATCGAAGAATACTAAAGGTAGTTCCGCCAAATTACCATCGGTCTCACACTATTTTTACGTTAGCTTATTAGTAATACTTTAAGTGTAAACTATTTCAAGACAATCCCTTGAGGTTTACTACCCCTACGCTATAAATAACTGAAAATAGCGATTATTTATTAAGTTTAATCGTCAATTCATTGAAGAATACTAAAGGTAGTTCCGCCAAATTAACATCGGTCTCACACTATTTTTACGTTAACTTATTAGTAATACTGTAACTGTAAAAAATATCAAAACAATCCCTTGAGGTTTACTACCCCTACGCTCTAAATAACTGAAAATAGCGATTATTTATTAAGTTTAATCGTCAATTCATTGAAGAATACTAAAGGTAGTTCCGCCAAATTACCATCGGTCTCACACTATTTTTACGTTAACTTATTAGTAATACTGTAACTGTAAAAAATGTCAAAACAATCCCTTGAGGTTTACTACCCCTACGCGCTAAATAACTGAAAATAGCGATTATTTATTAAGTTTCATCGTCAATTCATTGAAGAATACTTAAGGTAGTTCCGCCAAATTACCATCGGTCTCACACTATTTTTACGTTAGCTTATTAGTAATACTGTAACTGTAAAAAATGTCAAAACAATCCCTTGAGGTTTACTACCCCTACGCGCTAAATAACTGAAAATAGCGATTATTTATTAAGTTTCATCGTCAATTCATTGAAGAATACTAAAGGTAGTTCCGCCAAATTACCATCGGTCTCACAATATTTTTACGTTAGCTTATTAGTAATACTGTAAGTGTAAACTATTTCAAGACAATCCCTTGAAGTTTACTACCCCTACGCTATAAACAACTGAAAATAGCGATTATTTATTAAGTTTCATCGTCAATACATTGAAGAATACTTAAGGTAGTTCCGCCAAATTACCATCGGTCTCACACTATTTTTACGTTAACTTATTAGTAATACTGTAACTGTAAAAAATATCAAAACAATCGCTTGAGGTTTACTACCCCTACACTCTAAATAACTGAAAATAGCGATTATTTATTAAGCTTAATCGTCAATACATTGAAGAATACTAAAGGTAGTTCCGCCAAATTACCATCGGTCTCACACTATTTCTACGTTAGCTTATTAGTAATACTGTAACTGTAAAAAATATCAAAACAATCCCTTGAGGTTTACTACCCCTACACTCTAAATAACTGAAAATAGCGATTATTTATTAAGTTTAATCGGCGGAACTACGCCTAACTAAGTATTCTTCTATGAATTGACGATTAAACTTAATAAATAATCGCTATTTTCAGTTATTTAGAGTGTAGGGGTAGTAAACCTCAAGGGATTGTTTTGATATTTTTTACAGTTACAGTATTACTAATAAGCTAACGTAAAAATAGTGTGAGACCGATGGTAATTTGGCGGAACTACCTTTAGTGTTCTTCAATGTATTGACGATGAAACTTAATAAATAATCGCTATTTTCAGTTATTAATAGCGTAGGGGTAGTAAACCTCAAGGGATTGTCTTGAAATAGTTTACACTTACAGTATTACTAATAAGCTAACGTAAAAATAGTGTGAGACCGATGGTAATTTGGCGGAACTACCTTTAGTGTTCTTCAATGTATTGACGATGAAACTTAATAAATAATCGCTATTTTCAGTTATTTAGAGCGTAGGGGTAGTAAACCTCAAGGGATTGTTTTGACATTTTTTACACTTACAGTATTACTAATAAGCTAACGTAAAACTAGTGTGAGATCGATGGTAATTTGGCGGAACTACCTTAAGTATTCTTCAATGTATTGACGATTAAGCTTAATAAATAATCGCTATTTTCAGTTGTTTATAGCGTAGGGGTAGTAAACCTCAAGGGATTGTCTTGAAATAGTTTACACTTACAGTATTACTAATAAGCTAACGTAAAAATAGTGTGAGACCGATGGTAATTTGGCGGAACTACCTTTAGTGTTCTTCAATGTATTGACGATGAAACTTAATAAATAATCGCTATTTTCAGTTATTTAGAGCGTAGGGGTAGTAAACCTCAAGGGATTGTTTTGAAATTGTTTACAGTTACAGTATTACTAATAAGTTAACGTAAAAATAGTGTGAGACCGATGGTAATTTGGCGGAACAACCTTTAGTATTCTTCAATGAATTGACGATTAAACTTAATAAATAATCGCTATTTTCAGTTATTTAGAGTGTAGGGGTAGTAAACCTCAAGGGATTGTTTTGATATTTTTTACAGTTACAGTATTACTAATAAGCTAACGTAGAAATAGTGTGAGACCGATGGTAATTTGGCGGAACTACCTTAAGTATTCTTCAATGTATTGACGATTAAGCTTAATAAATAATCGCTATTTTCAGTTATTTATAGCGTAGGGGTAGTAAACCTCAAGGGATTGTTTTGATATTTTTTACAGTTACAGTATTACTAATAAGTTAACGTAAAAATAGTGTGAGACCGATGGTAATTTGGCGGAACTACCTTTAGTATTCTTCAATGAATTGACGATTAAACTTAATAAATAATCGCTATTTTCAGTTATTTAGAGTGTAGGGGTAGTAAACCTCAAGGGATTGTTTTGATATTTTTTACAGTTACAGTATTACTAATAAGTTAACGTAAAAATAGTGTGAGACCGATGGTAATTTGGCGGAACTACCTTTAGTATTCTTCGATGTATTGACGATGAAACTTAATAAATAATCGCTATTTTCAGTTATTTAGCGCGTAGGGGTAGTAAACCTCAAGGGATTGTTTTGAAATAGTTTACACTTACAGTATTACTAATAAGTTAACGTAAAAATAGTGTGAGCCCGATGGTAATTTGGCGGAACTACCTTTAGTATTCTTCAATGAATTGACGATTAAGCTTAATAAATAATCGCTATTTTCAGTTATTTAGAGCGTAGGGGTAGTAAACCTCAAGGGACTGTCTTGAAATAGTTTACACTTACAGTATTACTAATAAGTTAACGTAAAAATAGTGTGAGACCGATGGTAATTTGGCGGAACTACCTTTAGTGTTCTTCAATGAATTGACGATTAAGCTTAATAAATAATCGCTATTTTCAGTTATTTAGAGCGTAGGGGTAGTAAACCTCAAGGGATTGTTTTGATATTTTTTACAGTTACAGTATTACTAATAAGTTAACGTAAAAATAGTGTGAGACCGATGGTAATTTGGCGGAACTACCTTTAGTATTCTTCAATGAATTGACGATTAAACTTAATAAATAATCGCTATTTTCAGTTATTTAGAGTGTAGGGGTAGTAAACCTCAAGGGATTGTTTTGATATTTTTTACAGTTACAGTATTACTAATAAGTTAACGTAAAAATAGTGTGAGACCGATGGTAATTTGGCGGAACTACCTTTAGTATTCTTCAATGAATTGACGATGCAACTTAATAAATAATCGCTATTTCAGTTATTTAGAGTGTAGGGGTAGTAAACCTCAAGGGATTGTTTTGATATTTTTTACAGTTACAGTATTACTAATAAGCTAACGTAGAAATAGTGTGAGACCGATGGTAATTTGGCGGAACTACCTTAAGTATTCTTCGATGTATTGACGATTAAGCTTAATAAATAATCGCTATTTTCAGTTATTTAGAGTGTAGGGGTAGTAAACCTCAAGGGATTGTTTTGATATTTTTTACAGTTACAGTATTACTAATAAGTTAACGTAAAAATAGTGTGAGACCGATGGTAATTTGGCGGAACTACCTTTAGTATTCTTTGATGTATTGACGATGAAACTTAATAAATAATCGCTATTTTCAGTTATTTAGCGCGTAGGGGTAGTAAACCTCAAGGGATTGTTTTGAAATAGTTTACACTTACAGTATTACTAATAAGTTAACGTAAAAATAGTGTGAGCCCGATGGTAATTTGGCGGAACTACCTTTAGTATTCTTCAATGAATTGACGATTAAGCTTAATAAATAATCGCTATTTTCAGTTATTTAGAGCGTAGGGGTAGTAAACCTCAAGGGATTGTTTTGATATTTTTTACAGTTACAGTATTACTAATAAGTTAACGTAAAAATAGTGTGAGACCGATGGTAATTTGGCGGAACTACCTTTAGTATTCTTCAATGAATTGACGATTAAACTTAATAAATAATCGCTATTTTCAGTTATTTAGCGTGTAGGGGTAGTAAACCTCAAGGGATTGTTTTGATATTTTTTACAGTTACAGTATTACTAATAAGCTAACGTAAAAATAGTGTGAGACCGATGGTAATTTGGCGGAACTACCTTTAGTATTCTTCAATGAATTGACGATTAAACTTAATAAATAATCGCTATTTCAGTTATTTAGAGTGTAGGGGTAGTAAACCTCAAGGGATTGTTTTGATATTTTTTACAGTTCCAGTATTACTAATAAGCTAACGTAGAAATAGTGTGAGACCGATGGTAATTTGGCGGAACTACCTTAAGTATTCTTCGATGTATTGACGATTAAGCTTAATAAATAATCGCTATTTTCAGTTATTTAGAGCGTAGGGGTAGTAAACCTCAAGGGATTGTCTTGAAATAGTTTACACTTACAGTATTACTAATAAGCTAACGTAGAAATAGTGTGAGACCGATGGTAATTTGGCGGAACAACCTTTAGTATTCTTCAATGTATTGACGATGAAACTTAATAAATAATCGCTATTTTCAGTTATTTAGAGCGTAGGGGTAGTAAACCTCAAGGGATTGTCTTGAAATAGTTTACACTTACAGTATTACTAATAAGTTAACGTAAAAATAGTGTGAGACCGATGGTAATTTGGCGGAACTACCTTTAGTATTCTTCGATGTATTGACGATGAAACTTAATAAATAATCGCTATTTTCAGTTATTTAGAGCGTAGGGGTAGTAAACCTCAAGAGACTGTCTTGAAATAGTTTACACTTACAGTATTACTAATAAGTTAACGTAAAAATAGTGTGAGACCGATGGTAATTTGGCGGAACTACCTTTAGTATTCTTCAATGAATTGACGATTAAGCTTAATAAATAATCGCTATTTTCAGTTATTTAGAGCGTAGGGGTAGTAAACCTCAAGGGATTGTCTTGAAATAGTTTACACTTACAGTATTACTAATAATTTAACGTAAAAATAGTGTGAGACCGATGGTAATTTGGCGGAACTACCTTTAGTATTCTTCGATGTATTGACGATTAAACTTAATAAATAATCGCTATTTTCAGTTATTTAGCGCGTAGGGGTAGTAAACCTCAAGGGATTGTTTTGAAATAGTTTACACTTACAGTATTACTAATAAGTTAACGTAAAAATAGTGTGAGCCCGATGGTAATTTGGCGGAACTACCTTTAGTATTCTTCAATGAATTGACGATTAAGCTTAATAAATAATCGCTATTTTCAGTTATTTAGAGCGTAGGGGTAGTAAACCTCAAGGGACTGTCTTGAAATAGTTTACACTTACAGTATTACTAATAAGTTAACGTAAAAATAGTGTGAGACCGATGGTAATTTGGCGGAACTACCTTTAGTATTCTTCAATGAATTGACGATTAAGCTTAATAAATAATCGCTATTTTCAGTTATTTAGAGCGTAGGGGTAGTAAACCTCAAGGGATTGTCTTGAAATTAATTTACAGTTACAGTATTACTAATTTGCTAACATACTGTGTGGCAGATGGTAATTTAGCCTAGCTGTTTGTTCATTTAACACAACTATATGTTTGGTAATAAATAAATTGCGGTCAAACGGTTTTAAATCTAAACTTAAACATTAATATATTATTTTAAATAACTAAATTCTTTACAATAATTAACTACTTATTTAATACATTTGTACATCAAAATAATAAATTAAAATATATTTGATACTATAAAAGATGTAAAATATTTGCGCCTGAATATATGCAAATGAATAGCAAGCGGTATTTAGTAAGATTTAGTAAAAAGTTCAATCCCGTATATAGGGCGATGAAGTTTTTACTAAAATAAAACTAAATGATTTTAGTAAAATTTAGTATAAACTTCAATACCATGAGAACGTCTTGGAATCGACAAATTGCGGTCTTTAGCAACACTTGCCTGAACGGCAGCAATATTTGCATTACTTCGAGCGAATCTTTGTCGTATTGGTACTTCAACATTATGGAAAGAAAATGTACGCTCAAAATTCTGAACAATTCGACGAATAGCGAGCACAGTTGGACGATTATTACGACTATAAAATGGCAAAAGCGCACGAAAAGTTGCAATTTTGAATATTACTGAATACAATGTTACAAAAAATGACAGAATATATATATATATATATATATATATATATATATATATATATATATATATATATATATATATATATATATATATATATATATATATATATATATATATATATATACACTGAGAGAAATTTTTGCCCACAGAGATATATTTTCATAGATTTTTACATATAAAATATATCTCGTTCCGGGACAAGAATATTTTATATCTGTAAAAACGAAAAATATATCTAATTTTGTATAACGTTTAGAGACATAAACATATCTCTCTTAGCTCGGTATATAATCCTCAAAGTTAAAACCAAATACTAAATTCGCAATAAAATATATCGATAGCAAATATATGAATTTCCCAAATTTTACATAATCATAACTGGACAAGGTATTTTACTTGTTAAACGAAGTTGTATATTCATCTTAAATTTAATATTTTATTTAACCATTTAAGATGTTTTACACATTCAGTTTAGATGTTTTTATAACTCAACTGAATGTGACATTTATCATTTTTATTTCTTTGTTGTTTGTAATAATTCGTCCATTACTTCATTGGTTCAAGCCAATTCCAATACAAAATTCGAGATATATATTTCTCATGTGCATATTGGGCTAGTGAATTTGTTATTTATGACTAAAATTAAAAAATAATATGTAACTTTTAGAAATATAAATTATTTCCCACAACACAATAAATATGCTTTACTGCAATATATTTTATTTGGAGTTGGTTAAATTATTTACCTCTGTTACACATAAACTGTAGAATTGAAATAGCTAAATGTGCACTTATAAAACAGATAAAAATATTACTAATGTAAGAATTTGAATACCTCATTGTAATAAAATTCACGAGATATGCGATTAGGCTGTTTGAGATATATTTTTTATCGAACTTGGTTAATTTTAATACACATGCTTCTATATTTATTTCCAAATCGGTCAAATGTTGCAGATAAGTCAATATATCTATACCGAAAATAATTTTTTTTTTCAGTGTATATATATATATATATATATATATATATATATATATATATATATATATATATATATATATATATATATATATATATATATATATATATATATATATACATATATATACATATATATATATATATACATATATACATATATATTGTTACGTTTTCGCCTTGTCACTCAAGGTTCGAATCACTGGATTGTGAATAAATACAACTGCTTCAAACTTCACACAGTTTATTTACACAACACAATTTATTATACAACACAAAATTAACAATTAATTATTACAACTATAACACACTTTATAATCACTTTAATAATCTTTCTATTTAATCTTCACTGTATCACGTTTAAAATAAAAAACTCAGCATTCCACGTCAACGCGCGCCTTTATATACCAAAATATTTGTTTCTAGAATAATCCCAAATGTTCTCATAAATTATACACGTACATTTCATAATAATCCCGAATGTTGTCCAAAATTTATACGAGAACATTCTTGCAAATACGTTAGTATACAAATAGCGCCTAAATGTTGATCCATACCAAATTAAAGTTGAGCAACTTATTAAAATAACTTATTCTACTCTAAACTAGATGTCACCGTAACACTACCCCTCACTCAAGCCTGTTCGTCCCGAACAGGATCCAAATCACCTCCTCTGTAGAGCGCCAAACGCTCTAAATGCACCACCTTTGGTTTACCTCTCCGTCCTTTCCGAATGCGATAAACCACGTCGTTCATCCTTTTAATGACAGTGTAAGGTCCTTCCCATGTAGGTTGCAACTTCGGTGATAACCCCTTCTTCCGTTGTGGGTTGTGAAGCCATACCAATTGCCCTTCCTCGAAGCCTTGATTATTTGCTCGTATGTCATATCGAGCCTTCATTCGATCACTTGATATCCGAATTTTCTCCCGTACAAATTGATGTATCTCATTAAGTTCTTCTTTCATCCGGTCGACGTAATCCTGTCCGCATAGAGCCGCTGATGGAACTGCTCCAAACTTTAAATCTCCCGGTAGTCGCAGATTGTTCCCAAATATTGTTTTAGCTGGTGTCACTCCTGTTGTGTCATGTACCGCTGATCGGTAAGCCATCAGAAACATCGGTATATGTCGATCCCAGTTGCGTTGGTTCTTTTCCACAATCTTTGCTAGATATTCCTCCAATGTGCCATTGAATCTTTCCACCATACCGTCCGACTGCGGGTGTAGAGGCGTCGTTCGCGTTTTATTGATGCCAAGCATCTGACATATCTCCTGAAATACCACCGATTTGAAATTCCTTTCTTGATCCGTGTGAATTTCCATCGGTACACCAAATCTGCTAATCCAGTTGTTCACCACGGCATCAGCTATTGTTGTTGTCTCTTGATTGGGTATGGGATACACTTCTGGCCATTTGCTGAAATAATCCATGATTACTAGCACATATTTATTTCCGCTCTCGGTGGTCGGAAATGGCCCCGCCACATCCATTGCAATTCTCTCGAATGGTGCCCCGACATTATATTGTTTCATGGTTCCACGGCTTTTTCGTGCTGGTCCCTTTACTACCGCACATTGATCACATCTTTGGCACCATTCCACTACTGACTGTCTACATCCAGACCAGTAGAACCGTTGGCGAATTTTGGCTAGTGTTTTATTAATCCCTAGGTGACCTCCGCTTGCTCCTCCATGATACTCTTTGAGGATTTCCGCAATCCGACCTTTTGGAACCACCACCAACAATTGTTTTACTTTACCATCCGCGCTTTCCCAATTTCTCTTTAAACATCCATTTTCCATGTGGAGGCTGTCCCATTGAGCCCAATAAGATTTTACGATGGGGGTTTTGTCGGCTATCTCGCTCCATGTGGGCCGGTGTTCCTTTTCCTTATGTTCCATGATGAATGCCAGATCAGCATCCCGTAATTGCTCCTTCCTGATCATTTCATCAGTCCACTCCTCATCAGGTAGCACTTGCATAAGCCGAATATCGATGATGTTTTCCTTACCCTCCACACGTCCACAATGCTTGCATTCCACGGGGCATGGCCTTCTTGATAATGCGTCGGCATTTACATGTGCACTTCCCTTCCGATGTTCAATTTCAAAATCGTAGCTTTGCAAACGTTCGATCCAACGTGCTACTTATCCTTCTGGGTTTTTGAATTGTAACAACCAGCGCAAAGCTCCATGATCCATCCGTAGAAGAAATTTTTGGCCATAGAGGTACTTATGGAAGTGTTTCACACATTCCACTATAGCCAACAACTCTTTCCGTGTCACACAATAATTTCGTTCCGGTTTTGATAACATCTTGGAGTAATATGCAATAACTCGCTCCTCACCATTTGTTGCCTGTGATAATACTCCTCCTATCCCATCATTACTTGCATCGGTGTCCAAAATGAATTTAACGTTGGGTATAGGGTATGGGAGGATTGGCGCTTCGCATAATCGTCGTCTTAGTTCCACGAATGCCTCTTCTTGGTCTTCCTTCCATTCGAATGCCTTGTTTTTCCTGGTTAACTCGTGTAAACTCTTTGCGATGCTGGCAAATCCTGGCACGAATCGTCTATAGTAGGTGCATAATCCAAGGAAGCTCCGTAATTCATGTAAATTTTTAGGTCGTGGCCATTCCTTTACCGCTGTGATTTTGTCTTCATCGGTGTGAATTCCATTGGTTGTTACCTTATGACCCAAATATTTTACTTCCGTCCTAAATAATTTACATTTCTTTGGGCTTAGCTTTAATCCGGCGGCTTGTATCCGATCCAAAACCTCTGCCAAATTCCTTAAATGCTCGTCGAAATCTTTGCCCATTACGATGATGTCGTCCAAATATACGAGGCACGTCCTCCAATGTAATCCCTTTAGTACGCGCTCCATTAGCCGTTCAAAAGTCGCAGGGGCGTTACATAATCCGAATGGCATAACGTTAAATTGCCATAATCCGTTACCCACACTGAATGCCGTTTTCTCGCGATCTTCCTCCTGGACTTCCACTTGCCAATAGCCGCTTTGCAGATCTAATGTCGAAAATATTCGAGCACCCGATAATGTGTCTAAAGTGTCATCGATCCTTGGCAATGGGTAACTATCCTTTTTGGTCACAGCATTTAATTTTCGATAATCCACGCAGAATCTCATGCTACCATCCTTTTTCTCGACTAACACCACTGGCGAACTCCATGGACTGCTTGATTTTAAGTATTTAATACACCTCGGTTTACAAAAATATTCTACAGACAAATTAATTATATAAATTGGTATTAAGTATTAGGTATAAGTAATATATTTATTATACTAAATCAGAGGTTTAAGACAAAAAACGAAAACACCGGTTTTGTGTTCAAATATCTTTAATCCTAACTACCAGAGGCCCTACTTTTTGGAAAATGTGAATGATTTTCCGTTCACACAGGCCTAGACCAACTCAAATTAATTTTCCGCTAGTGGTTCCGCCGGTTATGTGTTCAAATATCCTTAATCCTAACTACCAGAGGCCCTACTTTAAGAAAAATGTGAATTATTTTCCGTCCACACAGGCCTAGACCAACTCAAATTAATTTTCCGCTAGTGGTTCCGCCGTTTAGTAATATCGGCAAACTCGGAAAACCCGAATTTATTTCATAATCCCGGTTATGTGTTAAAATATCCTTAATCCTAACTACCAGAGGCCCTACTTTTTGGAAAATGTGAATGATTTTCCGTTAACACAGGCCTAGACCAACTCAAATTATTTTTCCGCTAGTGGTTCCGCCGTTTAGTAATATCGGAAAACTCGGAAAAACCGAATTTATTTCATAATCCCGGTTATGTGTTCAAATATCCTTAATCCTAACTACCAGAGGCCCTACTTTTTGGAATATGTGAATGATTTTCCGTTCACACAGGCCTAGACCAACTCAAATTAATTTTCCGCTAGTGGTTCCGCTGTTTAGTAATATCGCAAAACTCCGGAAAACCGAATTTGTTTCATAATCCCGGTTATTTGTTCAAATATCCTTAATCCTAACTACCAGAGGCCCTTATTTTTGGAAAATGTGAATGATTTTCCGTTCACACAGGCCTAGACCAACTCAATTTAATTTTCCGCTAGTGGTTCCGCTGTTTAGTAGTATCGGAAAACTCGGAAAACACGAATTTATTTCATAACCGAGGTTATGTGTTCAAATATCCATAATCCTAACTACCAGAGGCCCTACTTTTTGGAAAATGTGAATGATTTTCCGTTCACACAGGCTTAGACCAACTCAAATTAATTTTCCGCTAGTGGTTCCACCGTTTAGTAATATCGGAAAACCCGCATTTATTTCATAATCCCGGTTATGTGTTCAAATATCCTTAATCCTAACTACCAGAGGCCCTACTTTTTGGAAAATGTGAATGATTTTCCGTTCACACAGGCCTAGACCAACTCAAATTAATTTTCCGCTAGTGGTTCCGCCGTTTAGTAATATCGGAAAACTCGGAAGCCGTTTAGTAATATCGGAAAACTCGGAAAACCCGAATTTATTTCATAGTCCCGGTTATGTGTTCAAATATCCTTAATCCTAACTACCAGAGGCCCTACTTTTTGGAAAATGTGAATGGTTTTCCGTTCACACAGGCCTAGACCAATTAAAATTAATTTTCCGATAGTGGTTCCGCCGTTTAGTAATATCGGAAAGCTCGGAAAAACCGAATTTGCTTCATAGTCCCGATTATGTGTTAAAATATCCTTAATCCTAACTACCAGAGGCCCTACTTTTTGGAAAATGTGAATGATTTTCCGTTCACACAGGCCTAGACCAACTCAAATTAATTTTCCGCTAGTGGTTCCGCTGTTTAGTAATATCGGAAAACTCGGAAAAACCATATTTATATCATAATCCCGGTTATGTGTTCAAATATCCTTAATCCTAACTACCAGAGGCCCTACTTTTTAGAAAATGTGAATGATTTTCCGTTCACACAGGCCTAGACCAACTCAAATTAATTTTCCGCTAGTGGTTGAGCCGTTTAGTAATATCGGAAAACTCGGAAAACCCGCATTTATTTCATAATCCCGGTTATGTGTTCAAATATCCTTAATCCTAACTACCAGAGGCCCTACTTTTTGGAAAATGTGAATGATTTTCCGTTCACACAGGCCTAGACCAACTCAAATTAATTTTCCGCTAGTGGTTCCGCCGTTTAGTAATATCGGAAAACTCGGAAAACCCAAATTTATTTCATAATCCCGGTTATGTGTTCAAATATTCTTAATCCTAACTACCAGAGGCCCTGTTTTTTGGAAAATGTGAATGATTTTCCGTTCACACAGGCCTAGACCAACTCAAATTAATTTTCCGCTAGTGGTTCCGCCGTTAGTAATATCGCAAAACTCGGAAAAACCGAATTTAATTGATAATCCCGGTTATGTGTTCAAACATCCTTAATCCTAACTACCAGAGGCCCTACTTTTTGGAAAATGTGAATAATTTTCCGTTCACAGAGGCCTAGACCAACTCAAATTATTTTTTCGCTAGTGATTCCACCGTTTAGTAATATCGGAAAATTCGGAAAACTCGGAAAACCCGAATTTGATTCATAATCCCGGTTATGTGTTGAAATATCCTTAATCCTAACTACCAGAGGCCCTACTTTTTGGAAAATGTGAATGATTTTCCGTTCACACAGGCCTAGACTAACTCAAATTAATTTTCCGCTAGTGGTTCCGCCGTTTAGTAATAAAGGAAAACTCGGAAAAAACCGAATTTATTTCATAATCCCGGTTATGTGTTCAAATATCCTTAATCCTAACTACCAGAGGCCCTACTTTTTGGACAATGTGAATGATTTTCCGTTCACACAGGCCTAGACCAACTCAAATTAATTTTCCGCTAGTGGTTCCGCCGTTTAGTAATATCGGAAAACTCGGAAAAACCGAATTTATTTCATAACCCCGGTTATGTGTTCAAATATCCTTAATCCTAACTAACAGAGGCCCTACTTTTTGGACATTGTGAATGGTTTTCCGTTCACACAGGCCTAGACCAACTCAAATTAATTTTCCGCTAGTGGTTCCGCCGTTTAGTAATATCGGAAAACTCAGAAGACCCGAATTTGATTCATAATCCCGGTTATGTGTTCAAATATCCTTAATCCTAACTACCAGAGGCCCTACTTTTTGGAAAATGTGAATGATTTTCCGTTCACACAGGCCTAGACCAACTCAAATTAATTTTCCGCTAGTGGTTCCGCTGTTTAGTAATATCGGAAAACTCGGATAAACCGAATTTATTTCATAACCCCGGTTATGTGTTCAAATATCCTTAATCCTAACTACCAGAGGCCCTACTTTTTGGAAAATGTGAATGATTTTCAGTTCACACAGGCCTAGACCAACTCAAATTAATTTTCCGCTAGTGGTTCCGCCGTTTAGTAATATCGCAAAACTCGAAAAAACCGAATTTATTTCATAATCCCGGTTATGTGTTCAAACATCCTTAATCCTAACTACCAGAGGCCCTACTTTTTGGAAAATGTGAATGATTTTCCGTTCACACAGGCCTAGACCAACTCAATTTAATTTTCCGATAGTGGTTCCGCCGTTTAGTAATATCGGAAAACTCGGAAAACACGAATTTATTTCATAACCGAGGTTATGTGTTCAAATATCCTTAATCCTAACTACCAGAGGCCCTACTTTTTGGAAAATGTGAATGATTTTCCGTTCACACAGGCCTAGACCAACTCAAATTAATTTTCCGCTAGAGGTTCCACCGTTTAGTAATATCGGAAAACTCGGAAAAACCCAAATTTATTTCATAATCCCGGTTATGTGTTCAAATATCCTTAATCCTAACTACCAGAGGCCCTACTTTTTGGAAAATGTGAATGATTTTCCGTTCACACAGGCCTAGACCAACTCAAATTAATTTTCCGCTAGTGCTTCCGCCGTTTAGTAATATCGGAAAACTCGGAAGCCGTTTAGTAATATCGGAAAACTAGGAAACCCCGAATTTATTTCATAGTCCCGGTTATGTGTTCAAATATCCTTAATCCTAACTACCAGAGGCCCTACTTTTTGGAAAATGTGAATGGTTTCCGTTCACACCGGCCTAGACCAACTCAAATTAATTTTCCGATAGTGGTTCCGCCGTTTAGTAATATCGGAAAACTCGGAAAAACCGAATTTGTTTCATAATCCCGATTATGTGTTCAAATATCCTTAATCCTAACTACCAGAGGCCCTACTTTTTGGAAAATGTGAATGATTTTCCGTTAACACAGGCTTAGACCAACTCAAATTAATTTTCCGCTAGTGGTATCGCTGTTTAGTAATATCGGAAAACTCGGAAAACCCGCATTTATTTCATAATCCCGGTTATGTGTTCAAATATCCTTAATCCTAACTACCAGAGGCCCTACTTTTTGGAAAATGTGAATGATTTTCCGTTCACACAGGCCTAGACCAACTCAAATTAATTTTCCGCTAGTGGTTCCGCCTTTTCGTAATATCGGAAAACTCGAAAAAACCCGAATTTATTTCATAATCCCGGTTATGTGTTCAAATATTCTTAATCCTAACTACCAGAGGCCCTACTTTTTGGAAAATGTGAATGATTTTCCGTTCACACAGGCCTAGACCAACTCAAATTAATTTTCCGCTAGTGGTTCCGCCGTTTAGTAATATCGGAAAACTCGGAAAAACCGAATTTATTTCATAATCCCGGTTATGTGTTAAAATATCTTTAATCCTAACTACCAGAGGCCCTACTTTTTGGAAAATGTGAATGATTTTCCGTTCACACTGGCCTAGACCAACTCAAATTAATTTTTCGCTAGTGATTCCACGGTTTAGTAATATCGGAAAATTCGGAAAACTCGGAAAACCCAAATTTGATTCATAATCCCGGTTATGTGTTCAAATATCCTTAATCCTAACTACCAGAGGCCCTACTTTTTGGAAAATGTGAATGATTTTCCGTTCACACAGGCCTAGACCAACTCAAATTAATTTTCCGCTAGTGGTTTCGACGTTTATTTCATAATCCCGGTTATGTGTTAAAACATCCTTAATCCTAACTACCAGAGGCCCTACTTTTTGGAAAATGTGAATGATTTTCCGTTCACACAGGCCTAGACCAACTCAAATTAATTTTTCGCTAGTGATTCCACGGTTTAGTAATATCGGAAAATTCGGAAAACTCGGAAAAACCGAATTTATTTCATAATCCCGGTTATGTGTTAAAACATCCTTAATCCTAACTACCAGAGGCCCTACTTTTTGGAAAATGTGAATGATTTTCCGTTCACACAGGCCTAGACTACCTCAAATTAATTTTTCGCTAGTGATTCCACCGTTTATTAATATCGGAAAATTCGGAAAACTCGGAAAACCCAAATTTGATTCATAATCCCGGTTATGTGTTCAAATATTCTTAATCCTAACTACCAGAGGCCCTACTTTTTGGAAAATGTGAATGATTTTCCGTTCACACAGGCCTAGACAACTCAAATTAATTTTCCGCTAGTGGTTCCGCCGTTTAGTAATATCGGAAAACTCGGAAAACCCGAATTTATTTCATAATCCCGGTTATGTGTTAAAATATCCTTAATCCTAACTACCAGAGGCCCTACTTTTTGGAAAATGTGAATGATTTTCCGTTAACACAGGCCTAGACCAACTCAAATTAATTTTCCGCTAGTGGTTCCGCCGTTTAGTAATATCGGAAAACTCGGAAAAACCGAATTTATTTCATAATCCCGGTTATGTGTTCAAATATCCTTAATCCTAACTACCAGAGGCCCTACTTTTTGGAAAATGTGAATGATTTTCCGTTCACACAGGCCTAGACCAACTCAAATTAATTTTCCGCTAGTGGTTTCGCCGGTTAGCAATATCGGAAAACTCGGAAAACCCGAATTTGATTCATAATCCCGGTTATGTGTTCAAATATCCTTAATCCTAACTACCAGAGGCCCTACTTTTTGGAAAATGTAAATGATTTTCCGTTCACACAGGTCTAGACCAACTCAAATTAATTTTCCGCTAGTGGTTCCGCTGTTTAGTAATATCGGAAAACTCGGAAAAACCGAATTTGTTTCTTAATCCCGGTTATGTGTTCAAATATCCTTAATCCTAACTACCAGAGGCCCTATTTTATGGAAAATGTGAATGATTTTCCGTTCACACAGGCTTAGATCAACTCAAATTAATTTTCCGCTAGTGGTTCCGCCGTTTAGTAATATCGGAAAACTCGGAAAACCCGAATTTATATCATAATCCCGGTTATGTGTTCAAATATCCTTAATCCTAACTACCAGAGGCCCTACTTTTTGGAAAATGTGAATGATTTTCCGTTCACACAGGCCTAGACCAACTCAAATTAATTTTCCGCTAGTGGTTCCGCCGTTTAGTAATAAAGGAAAACTCGAAAAAACCGAATTTATTTCATAATCCCGGTTATGTGTTCAAATATTCTTAATCCTAACTAACAGAGGCCCTACTTTTTGGAAAATGTAAATGATTTTCCGTTCACACAGGCTTAGATCAACTCAAATTAATTTTCCGCTAGTGGTTCCGCCGTTTAGTAATATCGGAAAACTCGAAAAAACCGTATGTATTTCATAATCCCGGTTATGTGTTCAAATATCCTTAATCCTAACTACCAGAGGCCCTACTTTTTGGAAAATGTGAATGATTTTCCGTTCACACAGGCCTAGATCAACTCAAATTAATTTTCCGCTAGTAGTTCCGCCGGTTAGTAATATCGCAAAACTCGAAAAAACCGAATTTATTTCATAATCCCGGTTATGTGTTCAAACATCCTTAATCCTAACTACCAGAGGCCCTACTTTTTGGAAAATGTGAATGATTTTCCGTTCACACAGGCCTAGACCAACTCAAATTAATTTTCCGATAGTGGATCCGCCGTTTAGTAATATCGGAAAACTCGGAAAAACCGAATTTATTTCATAACCCCGGTTATGTGTTCAAATATCCTTAATCCTAACTAACAGAGGCCCTACTTTTTGGACAATGTGAATGGTTTTCCATTCACACAGGCCTAGACCAACTCAAATTAATTTTCCGCTAGTGGTTCCGCCGTTTAGTAATATCGGAAAACTCAGAAGACCCGAATTTGATTCATAATCCCGGTTATGTGTTCAAATATCCTTAATCCTAACTACCAGAGGCCCTACTTTTTGGAAAATGTGAATGATTTTCCGTTCACACAGGCCTAGACCAACTCAAATTCATTTTCCGCTAGTGGTTCCGCCGGTTAGTAATATCGGAAAACTCGGAAAACCCGAATTTATTTCATAACCCCGGTTATGTGTTCAAGTATCCTTAATCCTAACTACCAGAGGCCCTACTTTTTGGAAAATGTGAATGATTTTCGGTTCACACAGGCCTAGACCAACTCAAATTAATTTTCCGCTAGTGGTTTCGCCGTTTAGTAATATCGGAAAACTCGGAAGACCCGCATTTATTTCATGTGTTCAAATATCCTTAATCCTAACTACCAGAGGCCCTAGTTTTTGGAAAATGTGAATGATTTTCCGTTCACACAGGCCTAGACCAACTCAAATTAATTTTCCGCTAGTGGTTCCGCCGTTTAGTAATATCGGAAAACTCGGAAAAACGGAATTTATTTCATAATCCCGGTTATGTGTTCAAATATTCTTAATCCTAACTACCAGAGGCCCTACTTTTTGGAAAATGTGAATGATTTGCCCACACAGGCCTAGACCAACTCAAATTATTTTTTCGCTAGTGATTCCACCGTTTAGTAATATCGGAAAATTCGGAAAACTCGGAAAACCCGAATTTGATTCATAATCCCGGTTATGTGTTGAAATATCCTTAATCCTAACTACCAGAGGCCCTACTTTTTGGAAAATGTGAATGATTTTCCGTTCACACAGGCCTAGACTAACTCAAATTAATTTTCCGCTAGTGGTTCCGCCGTTTAGTAATAAAGGAAAACTCGGAAAAAACCGAATTTATTTCATAATCCCGGTTATGTGTTCAAATATCCTTAATCCTAACTACCAGAGGCCCTACTTTTTGGACAATGTGAATGATTTTCCGTTCACACAGGCCTAGACCAACTCAAATTAATTTTCCGCTAGTGGTTCCGCCGTTTAGTAATATCGGAAAACTCGGAAAAACCGAATTTATTTCATAACCCCGGTTATGTGTTCAAATATCCTTAATCCTAACTAACAGAGGCCCTACTTTTTGGACATTGATAATGGTTTTCCGTTCACACAGGCCTAGACCAACTCAAATTAATTTTCCGCTAGTGGTTCCGCCGTTTAGTAATATCGGAAAACTCAGAAGACCCGAATTTGATTCATAATCCCGGTTATGTGTTCAAATATCCTTAATCCTAACTACCAGAGGCCCTACTTTTTGGAAAATGTGAATGATTTTCCGTTCACACAGGCCTAGACCAACTCAAATTAATTTTCCGCTAGTGGTTCCGCTGTTTAGTAATATCGGAAAACTCGGATAAACCGAATTTATTTCATAACCCCGGTTATGTGTTCAAATATCCTTAATCCTAACTACCAGAGGCCCTACTCTTTGGAAAATGTGAATGATTTTCGGTTCACACAGGCCTAGACCAACTCAAATTAATTTTCCGCTAGTGGTTCCGCCGTTTAGTAATATCGGAAAACTCGGAAAAACCGAATTTGTTTCATAATCCCGATTATGTGTTCAAATATCCTTAATCCTAACTACCAGAGGCCCTACTTTTTGGAAAATGTGAATGATTTTCCGTTAACACAGGCTTAGACCAACTCAAATTAATTTTCCGCTAGTGGTTTCGCTGTTTAGTAATATCGGAAAACTCGGAAAACCCGCATTTATTTCATAATCCCGGTTATGTGTTCAAATATCCTTAATCCTAACTACCAGAGGCCCTACTTTTTGGAAAATGTGAATGATTTTCCGTTCACACAGGCCTAGACCAACTCAAATTAATTTTCCGCTAGTGGTTCCGCCTTTTCGTAATATCGGAAAACTCGAAAAAACCCGAATTTATTTCATAATCCCGGTTATGTGTTCAAATATCCTTAATCCTAACTACCAGAGGCCCTACTTTTTGGAAAATGTGAATGATTTTCCGTTCACACAGGCCTAGACCAACTCAAATTAATTTTCCGCTAGTGGTTCCGCCGTTTAGTAGTATCGCAAAACTCGGAAAAACCGAATTTATTTCATAATCCCGGTTATGTGTTAAAATATCTTTAATCCTAACTACCAGAGGCCCTACTTTTTGGAAAATGTGAATGATTTTCCGTTCACACAGGCCTAGACCAACTCAAATTAATTTTTCGCTAGTGATTCCACGGTTTAGTAATATCGGAAAATTCGGAAAACTCGGAAAACCCAAATTTGATTCATAATCCCGGTTATGTGTTCAAATATCCTTAATCCTAACTACCAGAGGCCCTACTTTTTGGAAAATGTGAATGATTTTCCGTTCACACAGGCCTAGACCAACTCAAATTAATTTTCCGCTAGTGGTTTCGACGTTTATTTCATAATCCCGGTTATGTGTTAAAACATCCTTAATCCTAACTACCAGAGGCCCTACTTTTTGGAAAATGTGAATGATTTTCCGTTCACACAGGCCTAGACCAACTCAAATTAATTTTTCGCTAGTGATTCCACGGTTTAGTAATATCGGAAAATTCGGAAAACTCGGAAAAACCGAATTTATTTCATAATCCCGGTTATGTGTTAAAACATCCTTAATCCTAACTACCAGAGGCCCTACTTTTTGGAAAATGTGAATGATTTTCCGTTCACACAGGCCTAGACTACCTCAAATTAATTTTTCGCTAGTGATTCCACCGTTTATTAATATCGGAAAATTCGGAAAACTCGGAAAACCCAAATTTGATTCATAATCCCGGTTATGTGTTCAAATATCCTTAATCCTAACTACCAGAGGCCCTACTTTTTGGAAAATGTGAATGATTTTCCGTTCACACAGGCCTAGACAACTCAAATTAATTTTCCGCTAGTGGTTCCGCCGTTTAGTAATATCGGAAAACTTGGAAAACCCGAATTTATTTCATAATCCCGGTTATGTGTTAAAATATCCTTAATCCTAACTACCAGAGGCCCTACTTTTTGGAAAATGTGAATGATTTTCCGTTAACACAGGCCTAGACCAACTCAAATTAATTTTCCGCTAGTGGTTCCGCCGTTTAGTAATATCGGAAAACTCGGAAAAACCGAATTTATTTCATAATCCCGGTTATGTGTTCAAATATCCTTAATCCTAACTACCAGAGGCCCTACTTTTTGGAAAATGTGAATGATTTTCCGTTCACACAGGCCTAGACCAACTCAAATTAATTTTCCGCTAGTGGTTTCGCCGGTTAGCAATATCGGAAAACTCGGAAAACCCGAATTTATTTCATAATCCCGGTTATGTGTTCAAATATCCTTAATCCTAACTACCAGAGGCCCTACTTTTTGGAAAATGTGAATGATTTTCCGTTCACACAGGTCTAGACCAACTCAAATTAATTTTCCGCTAGTGGTTCCGCTGTTTAGTAATATCGGAAAACTCGGAAAAACTGAATTTATTTCATAATCCCGGTTATGTGTTCAAATATCCTTAATCCTAACTACCAGAGGCCCTATTTTATGGAAAATGTGAATGATTTTCCGTTCACACAGGCTTAGATCAACTCAAATTAATTTTCCGCTAGTGGTTCTGCCGTTTAGTAATATCGGAAAACTCGGAAAACCCGAATTTATATCATAATCCCGGTTATGTGTTCAAATATCCTTAATCCTAACTACCAGAGGCCCTACTTTTTGGAAAATGTGAATGATTTTCCGTTCACACAGGCCTAGACCAACTCAAATTAATTTTCCGCTAGTGGTTCCGCCGTTTAGTAATAAAGGAAAACTCGAAAAAACCGAATTTATTTCATAATCCCGGTTATGTGTTCAAATATTCTTAATCCTAACTAACAGAGGCCCTACTTTTTGGAAAATGTAAATGATTTTCCGTTCACACAGGCTTAGATCAACTCAAATTAATTTTCCGCTAGTGGTTCCGCCGTTTAGTAATATCGGAAAACTCGAAAAAACCGTATGTATTTCATAATCCCGGTTATGTGTTCAAATATCCTTAATCCTAACTACCAGAGGCCCTACTTTTTGGAAAATGTGAATGATTTTCCGTTCACACAGGCCTAGATCAACTCAAATTAATTTTCCGCTAGTAGTTCCGCCGGTTAGTAATATCGCAAAACTCGAAAAAACCGAATTTATTTCATAATCCCGGTTATGTGTTCAAACATCCTTAATCCTAACTACCAGAGGCCCTACTTTTTGGAAAATGTGAATGATTTTCCGTTCACACAGGCCTAGACCAACTCAATTTAATTTTCCGATAGTGGATCCGCCGTTTAGTAATATCGGAAAACTCGGAAAAACCGAATTTATTTCATAACCCCGGTTATGTGTTCAAATATCCTTAATCCTAACTAACAGAGGCCCTACTTTTTGGACAATGTGAATGGTTTTCCGTTCACACAGGCCTAGACCAACTCAAATTAATTTTCCGCTAGTGGTTCCGCCGTTTAGTAATATCGGAAAACTCAGAAGACCCGAATTTGATTCATAATCCCGGTTATGTGTTCAAATATCCTTAATCCTAACTACCAGAGGCCCTACTTTTTGGAAAATGTGAATGATTTTCCGTTCACACAGGCCTAGACCAACTCAAATTCATTTTCCGCTAGTGGTTCCGCTGGTTAGTAATATCGGAAAACTCGGAAAAACCGAATTTATTTCATAACCCCGGTTATGTGTTCAAGTATCCTTAATCCTAACTACCAGAGGCCCTACTTTTTGGAAAATGTGAATGATTTTCGGTTCACACAGGCCTAGACCAACTCAAATTAATTTTCCGCTAGTGGTTTCGCCGTTTAGTAATATCGGAAAACTCGGAAGACCCGCATTTATTTCATGTGTTCAAATATCCTTAATCCTAACTACCAGAGGCCCTAGTTTTTGGAAAATGTGAATGATTTTCCGTTCACACAGGCCTAGACCAACTCAAAATTATTTTCCGCTAGTGGTTCCGCCGTTTAGTAATATCGGAAAACTCGGAAAAACGGAATTTATTTCATAATCCCGGTTATGTGTTCAAATATTCTTAATCCTAACTACCAGAGGCCCTACTTTTTGGAAAATGTGAATGATTTGCCCACACAGGCCTAGACCAACTCAAATTATTTTTTCGCTAGTGATTCCACCGTTTAGTAATATCGGAAAATTCGGAAAACTCGGAAAACCCGAATTTGATACATAATCCCGGTTATGTGTTGAAATATCCTTAATCCTAACTACCAGAGGCCCTACTTTTTGGAAAATGTGAATGATTTTCCGTTCACACAGGCCTAGACTAACTCAAATTAATTTTCCGCTAGTGGTTCCGCCGTTTAGTAATAAATGAAAATTTGGAAAAAACCGAATTTATTTCATAATCCCGGTTATGTGTTCAAATATCCTTAATCCTAACTACCAGAGGCCCTACTTTTTGGACAATGTGAATGATTTTCCGTTCACACAGGCCTAGACCAACTCAAATTAATTTTCCGCTAGTGGTTCCGCCGTTTAGTAATATCGGAAAACTCGGAAAAACCGAATTTATTTCATAACCCCGGTTATGTGTTCAAATATCCTTAATCCTAACTAACAGAGGCCCTACTTTTTGGACATTGATAATGGTTTTCCGTTTACACAGGCCTAGACCAACTCAAATTAATTTTCCGCTAGTGGTTCCGCCGTTTAGTAATATCGGAAAACTCAGAAGACCCGAATTTGATTCATAATCCCGGTTATGTGTTCAAATATCCTTAATCCTAACTACCAGAGGCCCTACTTTTTGGAAAATGTGAATGATTTTCCGTTCACACAGGCCTAGACCAACTCAAATTAATTTTCCGCTAGTGGTTCCGCTGTTTAGTAATATCGGAAAACTCGGATAAACCGAATTTATTTCATAACCCCGGTTATGTGTTCAAATATCCTTAATCCTAACTACCAGAGGCCCTACTTTTTGGAAAATGTGAATGATTTTCGGTTCACACAGGCCTAGACCAACTCAAATTAATTTTCCGCTAGTGGTTCCGCCGTTTAGTAATATCGCAAAACTCGAAAAAACCGAATTTATTTCATAATCCCGGTTATGTGTTCAAACATCCTTAATCCTAACTACCAGAGGCCCTACTTTTTGGAAAATGTGAATGATTTTCCGTTCACACAGGCCTAGACCAACTCAATTTAATTTTCCGATAGTGGTTCCGCCGTTTAGTAATATCGGAAAACTCGGAAAACACGAATTTATTTCATAACCGAGGTTATGTGTTCAAATATCCTTAATCCTAACTACCAGAGGCCCTACTTTTTAGAAAATGTGAATGATTTTCCGTTCACACAGGCCTAGACCAACTCAAATTAATTTTCCGCTAGAGGTTCCACCGTTTAGTAATATCGGAAAACTCGGAAAAACCCAAATTTATTTCATAATCCCGGTTATGTGTTCAAATATCCTTAATCCTAACTACCAGAGGCCCTACTTTTTGGAAAATGTGAATCATTTTCCATTCACACAGGCCTAGACCAACTCAAATTAATTTTCCGCTAGTGCTTCCGCCGTTTAGTAATATCGGAAAACTCGGAAGCCGTTTGTAATATCGGAAAACTCGGAAACCCCGAATTTATTTCATAGTCCCGGTTATGTGTTCAAATATCCTTAATCCTAACTACCAGAGGCCCTACTTTTTGGAAAATGTGAATGGTTTCCGTTCACACCGGCCTAGACCAACTCAAATTAATTTTCCGATAGTGGTTCCGCCGTTTAGTAATATCGGAAAACTCGGAAAAACCGAATTTGTTTCATAATCCCGATTATATGTTCAAATATCCTTAATCCTAACTACCAGAGGCCCTACTTTTTGGAAAATGTGAATGATTTTCCGTTAACACAGGCTTAGACCAACTCAAATTAATTTTCCGCTAGTGGTTTCGCTGTTTAGTAATATCGGAAAACTCGGAAAACCCGCATTTATTTCATAATCCCGGTTATGTGTTCAAATATCCTTAATCCTAACTACCTGAGGCCCTACTTTTTGGAAAATGTGAATGATTTTCCGTTCACACAGGCCTAGACCAACTCAAATTAATTTTCCGCTAGTGGTTCCGCCTTTTCGTAATATCGGAAAACTCGAAAAACCCGAATTTATTTCATAATCCCGGTTATGTGTTCAAATATTCTTAATCCTAACTACCAGAGGCCCTACTTTTTGGAAAATGTGAATGATTTTCCGTTCACACAGGCCTAGACCAACTCAAATTAATTTTTCGCTAGTGATTCCACGGTTTAGTAATATCGGAAAATTCGGAAAACTCGGAAAACCCAAATTTGATTCATAATCCCGGTTATGTGTTCAAATATCCTTAATCCTAACTACCAGAGGCCCTACTTTTTGGAAAATGTGAATGATTTTCCGTTCACACAGGCCTAGACCAACTCAAATTAATTTTCCGCTAGTGGTTTCGACGTTTATTTCATAATCCCGGTTATGTGTTAAAACATCCTTAATCCTAACTACCAGAGGCCCTACTTTTTGGAAAATGTGAATGATTTTCCGTTCACACAGGCCTAGACCAACTCAAATTAATTTTTCGCTAGTGATTCCACCGTTTAGTAATATCGGAAAATTCGGAAAACTCGGAAAACCCAAATTTGATTCATAATCCCGGTTATGTGTTCAAATATCCTTAATCCTAACTCCCAGAGGCCCTACTTTTTGGAAAATGTGAATGATTTTCCGTTCACACAGGCCTAGACAACTCAAATTAATTTTCCGCTAGTGGTTCCGCCGTTTAGTAATATCGGAAAACTCGGAAAAACCGAATTTATTTCATAATCCCGGTTATGTGTTCAAATATCCTTAATCCTAACTACCAGAGGCCCTACTTTTTGGAAAATGTGAATGATTTTCCGTTCACACAGGCCTAGACCAACTCAAATTAATTTTCCGCTAGTGGTTTCGCCGGTTAGTAATATCGGAAAACTCGGAAAACCCGAATTTATTTCATAATCCCGGTTATGTGTTCAAATATCCTTAATCCTAACTACCAGAGGCCCTACTTTTTGGAAAATGTAAATGATTTTCCGTTCACACAGGTCTAGACCAACTCAAATTAATTTTCCGCTAGTGGTTCCGCTGTTTAGTAATATCGGAAAACTCCGGAAAACCGAATTTGTTTCTTAATCCCGGTTATGTGTTCAAATATCCTTAATCCTAACTACCAGAGGCCCTACTTTTTGGAAAATGTAAATGATTTTCCGTTCACACAGGTCTAGACCAACTCAAATTAATTTTCCGCTAGTGGTTCCGCCGTTTAGTAATATCGGAAAACTCGGAAAACCCGAATTTATATCATAATCCCGGTTATGTGTTCAAATATCCTTAATCCTAACTACCAGAGGCCCTACTTTTTGGAAAATGTGAATGATTTTCCGTTCACACAGGCCTAGACCAACTCAAATTAATTTTCCGCTAGTGGTTCCGCCGTTTAGTAATAAAGGAAAACTCGAAAAAACCGAATTTATTTCATAATCCCGGTTATGTGTTCAAATATTCTTAATCCTAACTAACAGAGGCCCTACTTTTTGGAAAATGTAAATGATTTTCCGTTCACACAGGCTTAGATCAACTCAAATTAATTTTCCGCTAGTGGTTCCGCCGTTTAGTAATATCGGAAAACTCGAAAAAACCGTATGTATTTCATAATCCCGGTTATGTGTTCAAATATCCTTAATCCTAACTACCAGAGGCCCTACTTTTTGGAAAATGTGAATGATTTTCCGTTCACACAGGCCTAGATCAACTCAAATTAATTTTCCGCTAGTAGTTCCGCCGGTTAGTTATATCGCAAAACTCGAAAAAACCGAATTTATTTCATAATCCCGGTTATGTGTTCAAACATCCTTAATCCTAACTACCAGAGGCCCTACTTTTTGGAAAATGTGAATAATTTTCCGTTCACACAGGCCTAGACCAACTCAATTTAATTTTCCGCTAGTGGTTCCGATGTTTAGTAATATCGGAAAACTCGGAAAAACCGAATTTATTTCATAATCCCGGTTATGTGTTCAAATATCCTTAATCCTAACTAACAGAGGCCCTACTTTTTGGACAATGTGAATGGTTTTCCGTTCACACAGGCCTAGACCAACTCAAATTAATTTTCCGCTAGTGGTTCCGCCGTTTAGTAATATCGGAAAACTCAGAAGACCCGAATTTGATTCATAATCCCGGTTATGTGTTCAAATATCCTTAATCCTAACTACCAGAGGCCCTACTTTTTGGAAAATGTGAATGATTTTCCGTTCACACAGGCCTAGACCAACTCAAATTCATTTTCCGCTAGTGGTTCCGCCGTTTAGTAATATCGGAAAACTCGGAAAAACCGAATTTATTTCATAACCCCGGTTATGTGTTCAAGTATCCTTAATCCTAACTACCAGAGGCCCTACTTTTTGGAAAATGTGAATGATTTTCGGTTCACACAGGCCTAGACCAACTCAAATTAATTTTCCGCTAGTGGTTCCGCCGTTTAGTAATATCGGAAAACTCGGAAAACCCGAATTTATTTCATAATCCCGGTTATGTGTTAAAACATCCTTAATCCTACTACCAGAGGCCCTACTTTTTGGAAAATGTGAATGATTTTCCGTTCACACAGGCCTAGACCAACTCAAATTAATTTTTCGCTAGTGATTCCACGGTTTAGTAATATCGGAAAATTCGGAAAACTCGGAAAACCCAAATTTAATTCATAATCCCGGTTATGTGTTCAAATATCCTTAATCCTAACTACCAGAGGCCCTACTTTTTGGAAAATGTGAATGATTTTCCGTTCACACAGGCCTAGACCAACTCAAATTAATTTTCCGATAGTGGTTCCGCCGTTTAGTAATATCGCAAAACTCGGAAGCCGTTTAGTAATATCGGAAAACTCGGAAAACCCGAATTTATTTCATTGTCCCGGTTATGTGTTCAAATATCCTTAATCCTAACTACCAGAGGCCCTACTTTTTGGAAAATGTGAATAGTTTTCCGTTCACACAGGCCTAGACCAACTCAAATTAATTTTCCGATAGTGGTTCCGCCGTTTAGTAATATCGGAAAACTCGGAAAAACCGAATTTGTTTCATAATCCCGATTATGTGTTCAAATATCCTTAATCCTAACTACCAGAGGCCCTACTTTTTGGAAAATGTGAATGATTTTCCGTTAACACAGGCCTAGACCAACTCAAATTAATTTTCCGCTAGTGGTTTCGCTGTTTAGTAATATCGGAAAACTCGGAAAACCCGCCTTTATTTCATAATCCCGGTTATGTGTTCAAATATCCTTAATCCTAACTACCAGAGGCCCTACTTTTTGGACAATGTGAATGATTTTCCGTTCACACAGGCCTAGACCAACTCAAATTAATTTTCCGCTAGTGGTTCCGCCGTTTAGTAATATCGGAAAACTCGGAAAAACCGAATTTATTTCATAACCCCGGTTATGTGTTCAAATATCCTTAATCCTAACTAACAGAGGACCTACTTTTTGGACATTGATAATGGTTTTCCGTTCACACAGGCCTAGACCAACTCAAATTAATTTTCCGCTAGTGGTTCCGCCGTTTAGTAATATCGGAAAACTCAGAAGACCCGAATTTGATTCATAATCCCGGTTATGTGTTCAAATATCCTTAATCCTAACTACCAGAGGCCCTACTTTTTGGAAAATGTGAATGATTTTCCGTTCACACAGGCCTAGACCAACTCAAATTCATTTTCCGCTAGTGGTTCCGCCGTTTAGTAATATCGGAAAACTCGGATAAACCGAATTTATTTCATAACCCCGGTTATGTGTTCAAATATCCTTAATCCTAACTACCAGAGGCCCTACTTTTTGGAAAATGTGAATGATTTTCGGTTCACACAGGTCTAGACCAACTCAAATTAATTTTCCGCTAGTGGTTTCGCTGTTTAGTAATATCGCAAAACTCGAAAAAACCGAATTTATTTCATAATCCCGGTTATGTGTTCAAACATCCTTAATCCTAACTACCAGAGGCCCTACTTTTTGGAAAATGTGAATGATTTTCCGTTCACACAGGCCTAGACCAACTCAATTTAATTTTCCGATAGTGGTTCCGCCGTTTAGTAATATCGGAAAACTCGGAAAACACGAATTTATTTCATAACCGAGGTTATGTGTTCAAATATCCTTAATCCTAACTACCAGAGGCCCTACTTTTTAGAAAATGTGAATGATTTTCCGTTCACACAGGCCTAGACCAACTCAAATTAATTTTCCGCTAGAGGTTCCACCGTTTAGTAATATCGGAAAACTCGGAAAAACCCAAATTTATTTCATAATCCCGGTTATGTGTTCAAATATCCTTAATCCTAACTACCAGAGGCCCTACTTTTTGGAAAATGTGAATCATTTTCCATTCACACAGGCCTAGACCAACTCAAATTAATTTTCCGCTAGTGCTTCCGCCGTTTAGTAATATCGGAAAACTCGGAAGCCGTTTAGTAATATCGGAAAACTCGGAAACCCCGAATTTATTTCATAGTCCCGGTTATGTGTTCAAATATCCTTAATCCTAACTACCAGAGGCCCTACTTTTTGGAAAATGTGAATGGTTTCCGTTCACACCGGCCTAGACCAACTCAAATTAATTTTCCGATAGTGGTTCCGCCGTTTAGTAATATCGGAAAACTCGGAAAAACCGAATTTGTTTCATAATCCCGATTATGTGTTCAAATATCCTTAATCCTAACTACCAGAGGCCCTACTTTTTGGAAAATGTGAATGATTTTCCGTTAACACAGGCTTAGACCAACTCAAATTAATTTTCCGCTAGTGGTTTCGCTGTTTAGTAATATCGGAAAACTCGGAAAACCCGCATTTATTTCATAATCCCGGTTATGTGTTCAAATATCCTTAATCCTAACTACCTGAGGCCCTACTTTTTGGAAAATGTAAATGATTTTCCGTTCACACAGGCCTAGACAAACTCAAATTAATTTTCCGCTAGTGGTTCCGCCTTTTCGTAATATCGGAAAACTCGAAAAACCCGAATTTATTTCATAATCCCGGTTATGTGTTCAAATATTCTTAATCCTAACTACCAGAGGCCCTACTTTTTGGAAAATGTGAATGATTTTCCGTTCACACAGGCCTAGACCAACTCAAATTAATTTTCCGCTAGTGGTTCCGCCGTTTAGTAATATCGCAAAACTCGGAAAAACCGAATTTATTTCATAATCCCGGTTATGTGTTAAAATATCTTTAATCCTAACTACCAGAGGCCCTACTTTTTGGAAAATGTGAATGATTTTCCGTTCACACAGGCCTAGACCAACTCAAATTAATTTTTCGCTAGTGATTCCACGGTTTAGTAATATCGGAAAATTCGGAAAACTCGGAAAACCCAAATTTGATTCATAATCCCGGTTATGTGTTCAAATATCCTTAATCCTAACTACCAGAGGCCCTACTTTTTGGAAAATGTGAATGATTTTCCGTTCACACAGGCCTAGACCAACTCAAATTAATTTTCCGCTAGTGGTTTCGACGTTTATTTCATAATCCCGGTTATGTGTTAAAACATCCTTAATCCTAACTACCAGAGGCCCTACTTTTTGGAAAATGTGAATGATTTTCCGTTCACACAGGCCTAGACCAACTCAAATTAATTTTTCGCTAGTGATTCCACGGTTTAGTAATATCGGAAAATTCGGAAAACTCGGAAAAACCGAATTTATTTCATAATCCCGGTTATGTGTTAAATCATCCTTAATCCTAACTACCAGAGGCCCTACTTTTTGGAAAATGTGAATGATTTTCCGTTCACACAGGCCTAGACCAACTCAAATTAATTTTTCGCTAGTGATTCCACCGTTTAGTAATATCGGAAAATTCGGAAAACTCGGAAAACCCAAATTTGATTCATAATCCCGGTTATGTGTTCAAATATCCTTAATCCTAACTACCAGAGGCCCTACTTTTTGGAAAATGTGAATGATTTTCCGTTCACACAGGCCTAGACAACTCAAATTAATTTTCCGCTAGTGGTTCCGCCGTTTAGTAATATCGGAAAACTCGGAAAACCCGAATTTATTTCATAATCCCGGTTATGTGTTAAAATATCCTTAATCCTAACTACCAGAGGCCCTACTTTTTGGAAAATGTGAATGATTTTCCGTTAACACAGGCCTAGACCAACTCAAATTAATTTTCCGCTAGTGGTTCCGCCGTTTAGTAATATCGGAAAACTCGGAAAAACCGAATTTATTTCATAATCCCGGTTATGTGTTCAAATATCCTTAATCCTAACTACCAGAGGCCCTACTTTTTGGAAAATGTGAATGATTTTCCGTTCACACAGGCCTAGACCAACTCAAATTAATTTTCCGCTAGTGGTTTCGCCGGTTAGTAATATCGGAAAACTCGGAAAACCCGAATTTATTTCATAATCCCGGTTATGTGTTCAAATATCCTTAATCCTAACTACCAGAGGCCCTACTTTTTGGAAAATGTAAATGATTTTCCGTTCACACAGGTTTAGACCAACTCAAATTAATTTTCCGCTAGTGGTTCCGCTGTTTAGTAATATCGGAAAACTCTGGAAAACCGAATTTGTTTCTTAATCCCGGTTATGTGTTCAAATATCCTTAATCCTAACTACCAGAGGCCCTATTTTATGGAAAATGTGAATGATTTTCCGATCACTCAGGCTTAGATCAACTTAAATTAATTTTCCGCTAGTGGTTCCGCCGTTTAGTAATATCGGAAAACTCGGAAAACCCGAATTTATATCATAATCCCGGTTATGTGTTCAAATATCCTTAATCCTAACTACCAGAGGCCCTACTTTTTGGAAAATGTGAATGATTTTCCGTTCACACAGGCCTAGACCAACTCAAATTAATTTTCCGCTAGTGGTTCCGCCGTTTAGTAATAAAGGAAAACTCGAAAAAACCGAATTTATTTCATAATCCCGGTTATGTGTTCAAATATTCTTAATCCTAACTAACAGAGGCCCTACTTTTTGGAAAATGTAAATGATTTTCCGTTCACACAGGCTTAGATCAACTCAAATTAATTTTCCGCTAGTGGTTCCGCCGTTTAGTAATATCGGAAAACTCGAAAAAACCGTATGTATTTCATAATCCCGGTTATGTGTTCAAATATCCTTAATCCTAACTACCAGAGGCCCTACTTTTTGGAAAATGTGAATGATTTTCCGTTCACACAGGCCTAGATCAACTCAAATTAATTTTCCGCTAGTAGTTCCGCCGGTTAGTAATATCGCAAAACTCGAAAAAACCGAATTTATTTCATAATCCCGGTTATGTGTTCAAACATCCTTAATCCTAACTACCAGAGGCCCTACTTTTTGGAAAATGTGAATAATTTTCCGTTCACACAGGCCTAGACCAACTCAATTTAATTTTCCGATAGTGGATCCGCCGTTTAGTAATATCGGAAAACTCAGAAGACCCGAATTTGATTCATAATCCCGGTTATGTGTTCAAATATCCTTAATCCTAACTACCAGAGGCCCTACTTTTTGGAAAATGTGAATGATTTTCCGTTCACACAGGCCTAGACCAACTCAAATTAATTTTCCGCTAGTGGTTCCGCCGTTTAGTAATATCGGAAAACTCGGAAAAACCGAATTTATTTCATAACCCCGGTTATGTGTTCAAGTATCCTTAATCCTAACTACCAGAGGCCCTACTTTTTGGAAAATGTGAATGATTTTCGGTTCACACAGGCCTAGACCAACTCAAATTAATTTTCCGCTAGTGGTTTCGCCGTTTAGTAATATCGGAAAACTCGGAAGACCCGCATTTATTTCATGTGTTCAAATATCCTTAATCCTAACTACCAGAGGCCCTAGTTTTTGGAAAATGTGAATGATTTTCCGTTCACACAGGCCTAGACCAACTCAAATTAATTTTCCGCTAGTGGTTCCGCCGTTTAGTAATATCGGAAAACTCGGAAAAACGGAATTTATTTCATAATCCCGGTTATGTGTTCAAATATTCTTAATCCTAACTACCAGAGGCCCTACTTTTTGGAAAATGTGAATGATTTTCCGTTCACACAGGCCTAGACCAACTCAAATTAATTTTCCGCTAGTGGTTCCGCTGTTTAGTAATATCGGAAAACTCCGGAAAACCGAATTTGTTTCATAATCCCGGTTATGTGTTCAAATATCCTTAATCCTAACTACCAGAGGCCCTACTTTTTGGAAAATGTGAATGATTTTCCGTTCACACAGGCTTAGACTAACTCAATTTAGTTTTCCGCTAGTGGTTCCGCTGTTTAGTAGTATCGGAAAACTCGGAAAACACGAATTTATTTCATAACCGAGGTTATGTGTTCAAATATCCTTAATCCTAACTACCAGAGGCCCTACTTTTTGGAAAATGTGAATGATTTTCCGTTCACACAGGCCTAGACCAACTCAAATTAATTTTCCGCTAGAGGTTCCACCGTTTAGTAATATCGGAAAACTCGGAAAAACCCAAATTTATTTCATAATCCCGGTTATGTGTTCAAATATCCTTAATCCTAACTACCAGAGGCCCTACTTTTTGGAAAATGTGAATCATTTTCCGTTCACACAGGCCTAGACCAACTCAAATTAATTTTCCGCTAGTGGTTCCGCCGTTTAGTAATATCGGAAAACTCGGAAGCCGTTTAGTAATATCGGAAAACTCGGAAAACCCGAATTTATTTCATTGTCCCGGTTATGTGTTCAAATATCCTTAATCCTAACTACCAGAGGCCCTACTTTTTGGAAAATGTGAATGGTTTTCCGTTCACACAGGCCTAGACCAACTCAAATTAATTTTCCGATAGTGGTTCCGCCGTTTAGTAATATCGGAAAACTCGGAAAAACCGAATTTGTTTCATAATCCCGATTATGTGTTCAAATATCCTTAATCCTAACTACCAGAGGCCCTACTTTTTGGAAAATGTGAATGATTTTCCGTTAACACAGGCCTAGACCAACTCAAATTAATTTTCCGCTAGTGGTTTCGCTGTTTAGTAATATCGGAAAACTCGGAAAACCCGCATTTATTTCATAATCCCGGTTATGTGTTCAAATATCCTTAATCCTAACTACCAGAGGCCCTACTTTTTGGAAAATGTGAATGATTTTCCGTTCACACAGGCCTAGACCAACTCAAATTAATTTTCCGCTAGTGGTTCCGCCGTTTCGTAATATCGGAAAACTCGAAAAACCCGAATTTATTTCATAATCCCGGTTATGTGTTCAAATATTCTTAATCCTAACTACCAGAGGCCCTACTTTTTGGAAAATGTGAATGATTTTCCGTTCACACAGGCCTAGACCAACTCAAATTAATTTTCCGCTAGTGGTTCCGCCGTTTAGTAATATCGGAAAACTCGGAAAACCCGAATTTATTTCATAATCCCGGTTATGTGTTAAAACATCCTTAATCCTAACTACCAGAGGCCCTACTTTTTGGAAAATGTGAATGATGTTCGGTTCACACAGGCCTAGACCAACTCAAATTAATTTTTCGCTAGTGATTCCACGGTTTAGTAATATCGGAAAATTCGGAAAACTCGGAAAACCCAAATTTGATTCATAATCCCGGTTATGTGTTCAAATATCCTTAATCCTAACTACCAGAGGCCCTACTTTTTGGAAAATGTGAATGATTTTCCGTTCACACAGGCCTAGACCAACTCAAATTAATTTTCCGATAGTGGTTCCGCCGTTTAGTAATATCGCAAAACTCGAAAAAACCGAATTTGATTCATAATCCCGGTTATGTGTTCAAACATCCTTAATCCTAACTACCAGAGGCCCTACTTTTTGGAAAATGTGAATGATTTTCCGTTCACACAGGCCTAGACCAACTCAAATTAATTTTCCGCTAGTGGTTTCGACGTTTATTTCATAATCCCGGTTATGTGTTCAAATATCCTTAATCCTAACTACCAGAGGCCCTACTTTTTGGAAAATGTGAATGATTTTTCATTCACACAGGCCTAGACCAACTCAAATTAATTTTCCGCTAGTGGTTTCGCCGGTTAGTAATATCGGAAAACTCGGAAAACCCGAATTTATTTCATAATCCCGGTTATGTGTTCAAATATCCTTAATCCTAACTACCAGAGGCCCTACTTTTTGGAAAATGTGAATGATTTTCCGTTCACACAGGTCTAGACCAACTCAAATTAATTTTCCGCTAGTGGTTCCGCTGTTTAGTAATATCGGAAAACTCGGAAAAACCGAATTTGTTTCTTAATCCCGGTTATGTGTTCAAATATCCTTAATCCTAACTACCAGAGGCCCTACTTTTTGGAAAATGTGAATGGTTTTTCGTTAACACAGGCCTAGACCAACTCAAATTAATTTTCCGATAGTGGTTTCGCCGTTTAGTAATATCGGAAAACTCGGAAAACCCGAATTTATTTCATAATCCCGGTTATGTGTTCAAATATCCTTAATCCTAACTACCAGAGGCCCTATTTTTTGGAAAATGTGAATGATTTTCCGTTCACACAGGCTTAGATCAACTCAAATTAATTTTCCGCTAGTGGTTCCGCCGTTTAGTAATATCGGAAAACTCGGAAAACCCGAATTTATATCATAATCCCGGTTATGTGTTCAAATATCCTTAATCCTAACTACCAGAGGCCCTACTTTTTGGAAAATGTGAATGATTTTCCGTTCACACAGGCCAAGACCAACTCAAATTAATTTTCCGCTAGTGGTTCCGCCGTTTAGTAATAAAGGAAAACTCGAAAAACCCGAATTTATTTCATAATCCCGGTTATGTGTTCAAATATTCTTAATCCTAACTACCAGAGGCCCTACTTTTTGGAAAATGTAAATGATTTTCCGTTCACACAGGCTTAGATCAACTCAAATTAATTTTCCGCTAGTGGTTCCGCCGTTTAGTAATATCGGAAAACTCGAAAAAACCGTATGTATTTCATAATCCCGGTTATGTGTTCAAATATCCTTAATCCTAACTACCAGAGGCCCTACTTTTTGGAAAATGTGAATGATTTTCCGTTCACACAGGCCTAGATCAACTCAAATTAATTTTCCGCTAGTAGTTCCGCCGTTTAGTAAAAACTCGGAAAAACCGAATTTATTTCATAATCCCGGTTATGTGTTCAAATATTCTTAATCCTGTAACAGTTTGAGTCAAATTGTTCCTTGCGGTAGAACTAAAATACTTATAGAAGGTTAAGACTTGCGTGGTGTAAGGGAACGCAACCTTGTTGTTGTCCATCACTGATTTGCGAAAACTGCAGGTATAGCGTAAGCTTGTTATCAATCTGTACATCTTGCATTTAACTCGTGTGTTACGATCGTTTACAAATATACATGGACAGATTATGTATTAATCGATATCAATACTTCTCTATTGTACTTGTGTTGTGCTTTCTCATCATCTATGTAATTTTTGGGTGATCATTAGTATCGGGGTGTGGTTATATTTTGTTTTATATATAACTAAACGTAATCATGTATTTGGTACATAGGCAGCATCAATCAGCTGTTTGTAAATGGACATTATTGTGAGATAAAGAAAATTTGGCGGTGACACATTTAGTTAAGCGTCGGTTGTGCAAAGGCAAATTATAATAAAAAATAAAATAAAAGATAAAATAAAAATAAATAACCATTTGTGCTAAGGTGATTAAATTCCAATATAAATTCAGTGCTGGTGTGTAGACCGTACCGTTCAATTAAATCGTGTATGTTATTTTTCGGTCGGTTTAAGTTCCGTGTAATCCTAAAGTGGTTTTACTCCTAACAACAAGACACCCTAGGTAAATTTCGCGAGTGTTGTGCATGTTTGTTGAAGCTTTTCATCATACGCAAATAAAAATTAATTGCAGTATTTCTACAAATATAATCATAGGAAATATTGTAAAATTTTTGTACATGCTACCTTGTCCTAAACTGAAGTTACGGGGTGCGAAGGAAGTCTCACGGAATTTGTTGACGCATATATTTTACACATACGGAAAGGTAATTATTGCGAGTGGTTAAGTGACGGCATGAGTTTATTTGGATATTTTTTTTCCTTTTCATTTAGTTTAACAGCTAAGTTCGGCCGCGTCAACCCGGGTGCTTTCCGTGTGGTTATAATCTTTATATTTTTTTATACATATTTGGTTTTTTGGCGCTAAACATATAGTATACCGTATCTGGATTTAATACGGTAAAACCTCACAAACAGCTATAGCCGCAAACCGTTTACCAATGATACGATTGCCGGCCTCGTAGGTCAGCGTAAATTATATTGATGATCACACCAACGAATTAAGAAAACAAACCGCTAGTAGAATTCAAATAATTCAAAACTTTTATTTAAAAGTACGGTACACCAAAAGAACACCATATTTATCTGGTTGCAATCAATCAACGTTCCAGCATCATTTAACTTTAGAAAATCATACAGCTAGCTTAAACAATTTAGACATATTACATATACAACCTAAAAGCAGACGTTTAGATACCTTCTTTAGAATCTTACGAAATTCGAAAATCCATATTCCTTAACCAAGATATCCTTAACGAACAGAGAGAAATCCGTTTCTCACCAATTACAGATCCCGCCATGTTTTATTCTCACGCTCTTAATAATATGACTAATACGTCGGGTAATTAAATGCACTTCAATATACCTTGAATTTTGTTACTCAACCGATAACTAATCGCTTACCTGCTATTGCACCGCTCCCCTTTTTTATTTGTAATTTTTCCGTTTAAACAACAGATGGTTGGAACGAACAATAGATTAATTTTTATTGCCTATTTTCTGTCCCTCCTTCTTTGATTTTATTTTGCTTATTTCTACTACATATAACTAAATTTTTATTTTTGCCAACCAGTAGATACTCCTGATGATGACCTAACAAGTCGAAATTAATCGAGTAATTTCTTAAACATTTTTGGAAAAAAAAAAAAAAAATTTTGTGCGAAATAATAAACAAGTGTTTTAATGTGTTTATTAAGTGTTAATGTGTTTCGCCAAGTACCAACGGCACATAGTGTTAAAAGTATTAAGTTGGCAGATTTGGCCACCCTCGTCGTGATTTATCGTCGTTTATTGGTGTAACGGGTAAGCCGCTATTATTTATAGGGCAAACCCAATTACATTTAATTGCCTCTACCCTATTACGCCCCCCATGAGGCGGCATTAACCCGCTAGCTCAGCGGAAAAGGTTAATTTGGCCGTGGGGATAGGGAGGCTAGGGTAGCGGCCTAGATTACCGCCTGCGGTAAAAATAAACTTATTACGGGGATTGGGTGGGAACACCGGACCCCTGAACAGTTAATTAGGCCAGCAGCCCATTTAGGGAAGTAGGCCAAACGCTACTGTGGTTGTATTGTCTGGCTTTCTAGCCAGACATTTTATAATAAAACACTTTCATTCACTTACCTTGCCGGTTGATCTCAATCTCTCCAAAATTTAATTAGATGCAACAGATATATTTTAACGGTATGGAGACTTGTGTTTACCACACAAATACAAGATACACACAATACCAAACAAAAGAAGTTATAAAATAAATTTTTTTATGTATTTCCTTGCTGCCTTAACCACTTCAAACCACGTCACAGGTGTAAAAACAACTTAGTATAACGCTAATACACTAATACAAAATAAAAACTGATCTTACATTCACAATCAAAAATTACTTAATTAATTTACGAAATATATGTATACACAAACATGAATGCACACATGCAATCATCATACAAAATGTTGCCACTTGAAGTTTACGGAATGCCCAGTTGCTCCCTAAGTTGTGAGGGCGTTATTAGCTGTGTGTTCATATGGCCCTGGTGCAAATCTACCATCACATCAATTAACGCCTCCTGCATCTCTTTGAAAATATTGATATTAATTGTGAGTTGTAAAGCAGCATCCACAAAGTCGCTATGTTGGTAGAGAGCCAATATATCTTGTTGGGTTGCGTGATATTGTGCGGTAATCTGTTCTTGTTGCTTGCGGATGACATTCGAGGTAACATCCAAAACGTGGGTTTGCTTGTCTATCAGATCTCTCATTTGGATGTTTCCGGGCTGCAGCTCCCCTATTTGCCGGGCGTAACTATCAGCGTCCCTCTGGTCCAACATCCCAAACAGATCTCCCATTAAAGTGCCCATAAATTCAAAAGGAGCTCTCTTTTTCCTGCTAGGGTCCCTCAATATGCGGTTGCGATCTGCCATCTCCTCCATTACATGCCTTATTGATAGTATCAAAACCCCACAACCTTCTACCTTATTGACCATATCGTTGGTCAGTGTGACGTTCCGTTGTCTCCAGTCACTCCTGGCACACCAGGTGGCTAACTGCGTCACTGTTGCATTGATACGGGCCCATTCTTGCCAATAGTTAGTTAAGTTGTAATGTAAAATTAGCTTCCAACTTTCGTGCGTTAGGTAGGCATGCCCGACCTGCTCCAAATATATCCCCGGCTGGCTAGTAAACGGCTCAAACAAACCTCCTCCTGCCGATACCTGTGTGAGCAAACTGCACCAAGCCCACACTCTCATCCACTCCATGCTGCGTCCGTAGGTTCTTCCGTTGGTTTCTTAAGAGGAGGAGAAAACATAAACTCTTATAACTAACAATTCATTAAAGATATCCTATTCTATTCTAACAGCTACTTTACACTACCTAACACCTAATACCTCTTCCCCTGCCTGCACATCTTTCTACTGTACTTCGGCCTACCCTACATGTAACATATTATCCTAAGGTTAAAACTATTATTGGTGTTGGCGGTACCAATCTTCATCCTGTCATTACATTACCCACACAGGCACCTAGTGTGTGTCGATAGTGTAACGACAGGAATGGTTCGCGAACTTGGCCACGGACTTATTCATGATTACTTATATCATCTCCCATTGCTAATTTCTTAGCTTCCTCCTCCCGCATCCTCTTCCTTCGGTTGCGTCGCCACTCATTGAGTTTTAATCGGAGGCCTTCCGTCCTTTTCTCTGTCTTCCTCTTATCCTCCGGCACACTACAACAACCTGAGATACGGTCCTCTTCCTGTAGGCCTTCTTTTAATTTAGTCTTTTCGCCCTCTCGTAACCTGGGCGCTTCACTCTCTGGCTCATAATGTGGCAAGATTGTTAGTGGCCTCCTGCTCCAATATTCCACTACAGAGGTGTGCTTCTTTCCCTTCTCTATCTCAGTTCCTTCTACTTCAGGCATGAACAATTGAATCCCTAAAATGAAAAGAAAAACCTCACAGGCTTACTCCCTGTTACCTTCTACTCCAGCTTAGTGGTCTCGCTAACACAATAAAAATTAAACTCGCAACTGACAACAAAACTACAAAAAGAACAAACTTAAAACAACTATTGAAATTCAGTACTCTTAAAATTTACATACAACCACAGCATCGTTCGACCTCATTCGCCATGGGAATGATCTAACTTAATCACTATTAGGGTCAAACAAGGAAAGGAAAAGGAATTTGAATTAATTTGGAATGGAATACCAAACGACAACCCAGATCAGCAATGGCATTCGTAACTTCGATCATATCGCAAGTGATTCTCATTGCCTTGGTGAAGTCATTTCGTATCCCACTAATTTACCTAGTTGATTGAAACAATCCTCTTGCCCTCTTATCTCACAGTCATCATTCTAAATCCCCTTGGATGAGTATGACTGTGTGAGTGGCAGGCCGAATCGTTCACTCAAATAGGAACAACAACACGCCGGTTGCTGTTGTGAATTTCCATAACTTTGTGATACTAACTCGACAGGTTTATGGCCAACTTGTATTCGATACACATCCACTTGCAGACTCCTAAGTATGACCAACCAATCACGTTGTACCCTGGATGCAACTAACCTAACAATGAGAGGACTGGGACTCATCCCGAGGGATGATATTTAAAATTTTAACAACAGAAATGAATAAAACGCGACTCTTAAATATAAAGTTATAGATTGGAAATTCCATTTTTATCTAATTTAAAATATGACAAAACTTAACCTGTGGTAAATTCTAGCCACAAGCCAAATTGTTGCCACTAAACAGGGGATGGTTAGGGGTTCAACTTTACAATTCCAGCTGGGATGCGGAATGTTGTGTCAATTTACCTGAGAATGAGCAGCCCTTTATACCACCCAAGATCGTCGCTTGGCAGGAAAGAGATATGCTCATTACTTCAGGGATCGCACCATTCACCCTTGCCAGTAACGACTTGCGAAGTTGATTGTTGTACTACGAGGCAATGAAAACCTTACAACTTATTGCAAAAGTAGAAATCGATGCATATCTCAGTTCTTTGACAATTCTAAACACACTTCTAAATTCCAAGTGCTACCACAAATGTCGATTTATCCCCCGGAGTGCGGGTTGGGACTTGCCACAGATAAATCATCCATTCGGGGATCCAGCATTGCAACTTAACAGTTTATAATTCTTACCAGTACATGTATGACCCAACGATGCATCCGGTCAGGCATGCCTTTCGGCATGACCGCAGCCATACTCATACCGGATGGAATTTTATATTTTAATTGATATGAACTGTACCCCTTGCATCAGTACTTACCTAAGAGAAACGTTAAGCATATACAAGGCTACGCTTAAATATTTAAATAGTTTTGGAATTTGTGAGGAAATCCTCAATTTTCTCGAAATTTTTGAAAGTTGTGGTAATTTATACCAATTATTTGGGCCAATTTGGGGTCCATGTTGAACACGATTTTGAATAAATAATGCCTACATAATAAATCACTTATATCGGACCTGATGTAATTTAATTTGGCCCTATTCCTTTGGGCGCCATTTGTAACGGGTAAGCCGCTATTATTTATAGGGCAAACCCAATTACATTTAATTTCCTCTACCCTATTACGCCCCCCATGAGGCGGCATTAACCCGCTAGCTCAGCGGAAAAGGTTAATTTGGCCGTGGGGATAGGGAGGCTAGGATAGCGGCCTGGATTACCGCCTGCGGTAAAAATAAACTTATTACGGGGATTGGGTGGGAACACCGGACCCCTGAACAGTTAATTAGGCCAGCAGCCCATTTAGGGAAGTAGGCCAAACGCTACTGTGGTTGTATTGTCTGGCTTTCTAGCCAGACATTTTATAATAAAACACTTTCATTCACTTTGTTTTAATGTTTTATTATGAGCAAATGTTTTGATTTGGTTAATGCTTTATTATTTGGTTGTGGTTACTAATATAGTGTCTATAATTTCTTTTCAGTTTATTTAGTGAATAGTGCGCTTGCCTTTGGTAGGGGCTTGTCCACTATTACCAGATAAGAATTAGAATTATTAGAGAGCACCTTATAGGTGCGTTTTATGTTAGTTGACTACAAAATTAAACCAATAAGAGTTGATTTGTAAGGCTAATATGACAAGTCATTTGTTCACCATACACTTTGTTTTCCCATACAAAGTTAGTCAACCGATATTGATTTAATGGTTCCCTGTTTGTTAGTATGTTGTTTATTTTATACTTACCAAATTTGATATATCCAAAATTAATAGACCTTTTTTTTTTGAGTTTGAAAGTTTTAGTTTATTAATATTTTGACTGCCAGGTTTTATTACCACTACTCTACTGCCTTAACATGTTGAATTTAAAATCTTATATACTATTTTTTTATTAGTATTCCACTAACAACTTAATTTTGAAAATTCAACAATTTTTTAATTAGTTTACAATTGTACCAAATTTTCGATTTAAATTGGGTTTCGCGGAATATGCAACGATCTTAATAATATTATGTACACATATTATGTTTTGTTGTTGTTTTATGTATATTTTGTGTACTTGATTTGTAAACGCATAGCGCACATGTTTTTTGTTATTATTTCTTTATGCTATACGTATGTGTGTATATGTACATAGGTGATACATATTTTATATTTTGTACTTTTGAGTTTTCTTTTGTACTCAAGTATTATACGTATATGTATATATGTATATATTGTGATTATGATTTTGTATGCAATTTAATATGTGATTACAGAATTGCATTTTTGTTTATATGAATGGAATGTCGTTAGCATATATTTCCGTGGTTTTACATTATCGTTTAGTTAATTTAATGGATTTTATACGGGAGAATAGGGTTTGTGAATATCACAACACCTTCCCTTTCAATGAAAAAAAAATAAAATTCCTGTAAGGGATTTTATTTTTTGTATGAAATATGGAATTGTTGAATTTTCTATAGGTTTGTTGTATGAATTTATAGATATAGCTATTGTTTACAGATATCAATTTTGCTTGAAAAAATTTTTATGTTTTTACTTTACATCTAGAAATATTTAATCGTTTTGTTTTACTTTATTTTTTTTTGTTGATATTTAATTTGTAATTTTTGTGATTGATATTTATATATGAATGAATTAGAAAGTAATGAGTTAATGTAATATAAACTTGATAAATTTCGAGTTTTAATTGATATGATATCTATTTGCAAAATGCTTCTTTTGTATTAAAAATTTACTATGATAGATTAATTTATCTAAATAAATTATTAATTAAAATGAATGATTTAATATAAATGAAATATCTTGATAGATTTTTGGTTGATAAAATGATTTTTGTTTTAGGTAAATGTAATTGTATTTTAATAAAATGAGTGAATTGAGAGTGAACTTAAAATTATAGTATAACTAAAAATATAGTATAGTATTTTTCCTGAAGGGAATCTGATTAAGATCTATTTATGTTTTTACAATTTTTTTTTTTGCGTTTGTTTACTGTTGTTTGATGGTCCATTGTTGATGAGCAGGTTATTTGTGATGATTAATTTGTGTTGTGCATCGTAATTTGTAGGTGTAGGTGATACATTTTTGTTGTGCATCTCGATTAATACTTGTAGATTTTGCTTGATGATGAATTCGCGTTTGGCATCTTCCTTTGTAACTTTAGTACTGCTTGACGTTGAATTTGTATTGGTTATTGAGATTTATGATGATAGGTTTTAGTTGTTATCGTTTGTTGATTAATTTATGCTGCGCACCGGAATTGTCGCGATGGTCCTTATCTGATAGTCGATTGTTGATGAGTTTGTTGTTTTCAGGATTGAGCTTTCGTATTGATTGTTTTACTGGTCACGCTTCTTCTATGTTGGTTTTTAATTTTCTTGACATTGAGAAACTTTAGATGATTGTTCGAAGTTTGGTTTACTTGTTGATTTTATTTCTTTTCAGCGGCTGGGCTCGTTTTGTTTATTTGATGAGTGTCTGGACTCCTTTTTTGTTGTTGCTTACATGCTAGGTTGGGATGAGCTGGTCTCGTCTTTGTTTTGTTTGTTGAGCTGCTGGGCTTTTTGACTTGTTGCTTAAACACTAAATGTCGAGAGCTGGTCTCGGTTGTTTTGGATTTTTTTTTTTTTTTTTTTTTTTTTTTGAGCTGCTGCTTTTCTCATTGTATGGTTCAATCTTTGTTTTGAAATTGTCTCAACTGTTGTATATTGTGTTGACGTATTCGACTAATATTGTATGTTGTGATATTTGTTTAATGATGGGGTGAGATGAGTGTATCTGTCTGGTGTATTCAATGCTGGATTTTTCGATATGATTTTGATGCTGTTTTCAACGTTATTTTGATGTGGTTTACGATGCTCGTTTCGATGTTGTTTGCTGTGCTTTGTAATTGTTGTCGATGCTGCTCTTTGATGCTGGATCATCTTGTTGATGTGGCGTATTTTTCTGTTTCGTTGTTGTCAGATTTCGATCTGGATGCTTTCTTTGTTTTTTGTCTTGAAATGAGGCATTTTGACTCATAGAGCTATTTTATTTTATGATCTCCGTTTAGGTAGTATACTTATTTTATGATTGTCGAATAATATGTATTCAATGGTTTCAACATAACCCGTTGAAATGAATGTTGAATGAAATTTGTATCCAGATAATGAATAAGATGATTGATCATTTGAATGAAATTTGTATACAGATAGGGAATATTGTGAATGTATTGAATGATATGCTACTAGCGTTAGATACAATTGTAGATGTTGATAATGTTGATTATATTTTAATGTTAAGTATGAGATTTATGTGATGAATTACAAAAAATAGATTATTAATTGATTTTAGGGTATTAAGGTGAATTTGGCTTAAGTATACTAATACATGTTGGTGTTATAAGTAAAGTGTTGGGTGATCTTTATTTAGAAATGAGTAAGTGGGAGAGATTTTAATGTCGAAAGTGTTGAATGAAATATATTTAATGGGTAATAAATAATTGGAATGAATGTTATTTGGTTATTCTATTTGAAGGCACAAGAGTATGACTCTAAGAACAATAAACTGATTGTTGTGTGTTGTAGCTTTTTTCATTCATTTCGATTGGGGTGTTTAATTTGTTAGTTTGTTAATATGTTAGTAAAAATTTCTTGTTTCATCTCACATTTGTAAGTGTATTTGTTAGTATTTTTGTGAGAAGAAAAAAGTTTGCTTTGCGTAAGTTTGCAAGCGTAAAAAAAATATTGGGTTTTTATGAGTTAATTCGTTAGTTTAGGAGTCAGTGAATAGTAGTATGAAGAGATTAAAAGAGTTTTTATTGATTTTTTTTTTTTTTTTAAATTTGTTGGGTTTGAAAAAATCAAAGAGGTTGTTTGTTAATTTTTTCCTAATTTTGAAATTTTTAGATTAGTTTCAGTTTTGTTTGAGTAATCGGTTGTTGTGAACTTTAGTGTGTTTTCGGTTGATTTCTATCGTGGTGTTCACTGGTGAGTTTATTTCTACAACTCTGTATGGTCCTAACCATAAGGCGTCCTGTTTTGTCCTTCTGTTTTCGTTTTTTAGCCAGACTAGGTCGTTTGGTTTAAGTAGTAGAGGTTTTGTTGATTTGTCGTACTGTGTTTTAACTTGTAGTTTTTTGTTAGTTATTTTTTGTCGAGCTATTGCATGTGCGATTCTTAGTCGTGCTTTTAGTTCAGTAACATAGTCGTCGTAGTTGTAAATAGGTTCTGGATCTTTTTGTACTGCGCTGGGTATTAGTGCTGGTCGTCCGTAAACTAATTCGTATGGGGTAAAACTCGTTGAACAGTGGGGTGTGGTATTATATACAAATATGGCGTAGTGACACATTTCGTCCCAATTGTTTCGATCAAGATCTGTGAAAGACCTTAAATATTCTTTTAGTGTGTTGTGTGATTTTTCAAGGGCGCCGTTCGTTTCGGGGTGGTAGGCGGTAGTTGTTAAATGTTTTAATTTTAAAAGCTTACATAATTCTTTAAAAGTATTGCTCATAAAATTACTACCTTGGTCGGTTAGTATTTTTTCTGGGATTCCGTATTTTGTGATATATTGTTCGCATAGTGCTCTTGCTACGGTATTAGCGTTCTGATTTTGAATGGGGATGGCGCCTGAAAATTTTGATAAATCGTCTTGAAAGGTTAGAAGATAATTATTTGAGTTTTCAGTAGTCGGGAGGGGGCCAACGATATCAAAAGCTACCCGTTGGAATGGATGATCGGATGTGTCAGTTAACTGTAATGGTACTTTGGTTTTTCTATGGTTTTTATTCCTTTTACATAAGTGGCATCTTCTAATGAATCTGTTTATGTCTAGTAGCATTTTCGGCCAATAGTAGAGCATTTGGATACGTTTATATGTACGCCATGTGCCTGCATGACCGCCTAGAGGTAGGTTGTGGTACTCTTCGAGGATTTGTTGTCGTTTCTGTATGTCGGTTACAATTTCTATTTTGGTATTTCTTAGATTGTTTGGTTTTGTATTTGGGGGAAGTTCTTCTTGTGTTGATGTAGGTGCTTGATTTTTTAAACTTGGTTCTGATTTTTTCTGTGGTTTTGTGTTTGTGTAGTTTACGTCATTTAGGTTTGCTGGAAGTTGTTGATTGGGGTTAGTGTTGGGGTTTAGTATGGGATGTTGTGGAGGGTTGAGTGTTGTGTTCAGTTTCGTTTTGGCTTGTGCTCTGGTGATTGGTAATATCTGTTCTTGGTGTCTGATTCTGCTGAGGGCGTCAGCATTCGTGTTGAGTTTTCCAGGCTTATGCATGGTTTCAAAGTTATATTCGGATAATTTAAGGTTCCATTTTAGTATCCGGTTTGGGATTTTGGTGAGATTACCGGTGAGGGGTTTATGGTCTGTTATTACAGTAAATTTCTTTCCATATAGGTAGGGTCTAAAATTATTTATTGCCCAATATATGGCAAGCATTTCTTTTTCTATTGTGCTATAATTTCTTTCGGATTTACCGAGTGCTCTGCTGGCGTAAGCTATTGGAAGGTCTCCTTGAGGATATATTTGTGATAGGACTGCGCCTAGGCTATATTCACTAGCGTCCGTGGTAAGTGTAAATGGTCGTGTCATGTCTGGGTATTTGAGGATAGGTGGATTCGTTAAGCAATTTTTTAGTGTCTCCTGGGCTATTTTGCATTGTTCTGAGAATAGAAATGGTGTGCCTTTTCGGGTCAACTTTGTGAGTGGCTCGGCAATTTCTGAGAATTTTGGGATGAACCTCCGATAGTAATTCGCGAGGCCTAAAAATGACTGTATTTCTCTAACATTACGTGGGGTAGGGAAACGTTTGACTGCGTTTACTGTGGATGGGTTCGGTTTTATCCCGTCTGGAGTTATTAGGTGGCCTAAGAAAGTTATTTCTTTTCTGAGAAACTGACATTTCGTGCATTGTAATTTCAGGTTGTTCTGTCGACAAATTTCGAATACTTCTAGTAGTTTTGCATTATGATCGTTTAGGTTTTTTCCATAAATGATTACATCATCTAGGTAAACAAAACCTTTTAGCCCTTGGAAGCCTCGTAGCACATGATTAATGGTTCTCTGGAAAGTGGCTTGAGAGTTTTTTAAACCGAATGGCATTCGAGTAAATTCGAAGTGGCCATAGTCTGTGCTGAAAGCTGTTTTGTGAGAATCTGCGGGGTTCATTTGAATTTGGTGGTAACCGCTAGCCATGTCTAGTGTTGAAAAGTACTGGGCGTGACCGAGTTGGTCTAAAATGTCATTAATATTTGGAAGGGGGAATGAGTCTCCAATGGTAATGTCATTAAGTTTCCTAAAGTCGACGACTACTCGCCATTTGGCTTTGCCGTCTGCGCCTGGTTTCTTGGGTACAGCGAGCAATGGACTATTGAAAGGACTTGAACTGGGTTGGATTTTTCCTTCATTTAGCATTTCGTTGACTTGTTTATTAATTTCATCGCGATGTGTTTGTGGAAGTCTGTAGCGTTGGACGTGGATGGGTTTGGAATCTGTATACAAGTTTATATTATGTTGAACACCTTTTACTGTGGTTAATTTGTCACCTTCGAGAAAGAAAATGTCTTGGTATTGAAGGCATAGTTCCATTATTGACATGTTTTCTTCTGTGTTGTTTTCAGAGCTTAAGTTTGTTGAGATTATTTCTGTAATTTGTTTTTTCCTGTCGTCAAGTTTGTCATTTATGTGTTGATAGTGAAGTTCGTCGGTAATCGGCTCTAATTCTGGTTCTATGTTTGTTAGTTCTACGTCTTCTGTTAGAGTGTTGGCTATGAGTATTTTTGCTTTATAGTTTGTCGGTTGAATTAAGAGGTGCGGGGTGAAGATACCTGGTTGTATTTCTGTAGCTGGGCAGATTGAGAGTTGGTTTGTAGGGGTTGCAATTTCTATAATTGTTTCACTTCTTTTGGGTAGGAGTATTCTGTTGTTTAATTTGTTTGAGAAGGGTATAACGTGTCGTTGTATTTTTATGGTACTTGTGCCATATGAAATGTCTACCTTGAACTTGTCGAAAAAGTCTCGGCCTAGTATTCCGTTTTCAGTAATTGGAAAATCATTTGTGACTACGTAAAATTTATGTGAGATGTGGTAGCTATTGCTAAGTTGTAGATTAAGGTTTAGGGATCCAAGTGTTTTAATTGAACCGGCGCCTATTCCTGCTAATGTTATAATGTCGTTGTGGTCTATTTGTAATTGTTCTACGAAGTCTTTTTTGATTATACATAGGTCAGCTCCTGAATCAATTAAAAGGTGTGTCTTGTGTTTGTTTATGATGGGTGAGATTGTGTCTCGGGATAATTTGTGATTTGTTGCTAGATTTATCGTATATTCGGTGTCTGGGTAGAGTAGATTTTGTAATAAGTCTGGTTCTGTTTCGTCGAGGTCCAGTATATTGTGTGTCTGGGTTTTTTCTGTTTTTGGGATAGTAACGATTTCGAGTGTATTGGTGTCGGTCTTGTTTTCTAGTGTGTTCGTTAGTGGTAGCTTGTTGTTGTTTTTATGTTTAATTATAATTTGAGATAAGTCGTATGTTTTACGTAGTAAGTTTTGTTTTAATTCGGATGAGAATTTCCGCGTGTTTGTCTCGAGTGTGTTTTGTATTTTGGAAATTGTTTTATATGCGTATTTTTTAAAAATTGAAATGTTGTTTGAGAGTTTGTTCCGTTTTGGGATTGTGGTGCTAGTTTCGTTTTGGGATTTGATTTGTTGGGAAGCTGTAGTCTGTGTATTCGTGTTTTGTGTGTTGATAATTTGTGTAAGGGTTGCAGTTGTTGTATCTGGCTGTTTATCGTTTGTTTGTGAGTTTTTGTTTTGTACCAGGACTGTAGCGGTGGTTTTTGATTGCCGATTGTTCGATTGTCGCACCGGTATTGTAGCGGTGGTTTGTGAAATTTGTGAGAGAGTTTGTAAGTTCGTTTGGTTCACCGGGTTCGTAACGGTGGCTATTGTCAGTTTGTTTTGCGTCGGGCTTGTAGCGACGGTTTTTGTTTGTGAGTAAATTGTTTGCGTTTGGGAGTTTGTGTCATAAGCGTCTGGGCTCGATTTCTTATCTAGTAATTGTTTGGGGGGAGCGTCTGGGCTCGTGTGTTTGTTTGCTGATAGTTTGAAATGAGTGTCTGGACTCTTGTGTTTTGTTGATGATTGAATGTTTGGTTTGTTTGGAGCGTCTTGGCTCTTTTGCTTACGTGCTAGGATAGAGGGAGTGTCTGGACTCGTATGATTGTTTAGTGGTTGGTTATTAATTATGTTGTGAGCGTCTGGGCTCTTTGGCTTACTAACTAATGTATGATATTCAATCTCACTCTGTCGGTTAATTTGAGAAGTCGCTTCTCTCGGTGAATTAACGTGAGGGATTGATTTTATATGGTTTTGGTGTGCGTCGGGGCACGTTGATTTGGTTTGATTTATTATTGGTAGGTATATTTGTGGTATTATACCCATAGGGAGAGAATATTCGTGTCCTTGTATGGTTTGCGGGTTGTCGTTATAGTTATTTGTCGGATCCAATTGCGGCGGCTCTCCTACTGCTGGCTGGATCCAGAATCGTTTCCCTGGTGTGCGTATTGTTCTCGGCTTTGTTGATTTGCTTCTGGTTGTGGGTGTATTACGTTGATTCGCATTTTGTTGAATGTGTCGATCAGCATGTTGGTATCGGGCGGTGTGTGCTGGTTGTTCCGGTCAATCTGTTGGTTTGGTTGTCTGTTGAAGAGTTTATTTCGGCATTCTTCAAAAGTGTGTCCCTTTGTGGTCTTGCAGTGCGAGCAATACTTTGGTATAAAGTTGCTCCTGCGTTGGTTTGGTAGATATTGCGGTTGTTTAGTCGTTGGAATGAACTGGTTTTGCGGTCCTTGCTGAATGTAATTGTATTGTGGGTTGACATGTGGCATATGTGATGCTGTCGGTAACTGTTGATTGAAAGTTTGATCTGCATTCTGTGCGTATAGTCGTGGTGGTTGATTTGTTCTATTATACGAATCATGCGTATGTGTGTGGTATGTGTTTTGCGGTTGTCCAACTGCGTTGTGGTTTCTTCGATAGTTCATGTTGTGTGCGTAGTGTTGTTGTGAATTCCTTGCTCTCTCGTGGTTTATTCTGGTGCGGCATACGTCCCAAGTATGGTTCATCTTCTGGCAGTAGTTGCATATAATCGCTGGTCTTTCGTAAGTGTTTTGCTGTTGGCTTGCTGGTGTATATGGTGTGAATGTCTGTTCTGTGGTGTTATGTGTTGTGTTTATTGTACAAGTTAACATCTTCTCGATAGTTTCTGTTTCGTTTATTATTTCATCTATATTGGTGGCTTTGATAGTAGCTATTTTTTCTTTGAGTATGGTATTGTTCAGGCCTCGTTTGAATAGTTGTACAGAATTCGCATTGAGGTGTTTTAGGTAGGTGTCGTCTATATTATTTGCGGTGTATTTAGTTCTATAGCCATTTTTATATTGTTCGAGAGCTTCGAGAAGTCTGTAGCCGTAATTTCTGATGCTTTCACCATATGTTTGTTGTATGCTGCTAAACCTCCTTTCTAGCTCGTCGAGTGAGTGTAGTTCTGTATACATGTTCCTTAGTATTTCTCTCAGTTCTTTGTAGTCTTGGGCGTTCCTGTGCGTGACCCTTATATATGCATCTCCTGTCAGTCTCAGCTTTATCAGACGATTGAATATTTTCCTTTCTTGATCCGTGGTGAGGGTTTCGTAAATACTGTCGGCGGTATCTAAGAATCTCGTTAAGTTGTGTGCTTGGTGTTTCTTGTCTTCTCCATTGAACTCTGGCACGAAGTTTGCAATACTCTGTTGAATTTTAAATTGATCCATTTTTGGATTATTTTCGTGTTTGTTAGTTGTTGGTTCTGGTTCTGCGGTTTTATGCGCTTGTAGTTTTTGTTCTTCTCTCCTGTTTGGGTCTTCTATTCTGGGGTGTATTTGCTCGTTTTTGAGTGCTTCCAACTGTGCTCTTTCTCGATTAGCTGGTGTTGCTTTATTTGTGTTGGCCGATGCGATTACCGTTTGAATTTGGTTCTGGTTAATTATTTTGTTTTGTTCTGGTTGTGGGGTGTTGATTTCTATTTGATCGCTTTTTTCAGTTTTGTTTGGGCAGTTGGGGTCTGAACTACTTCTAAGTCTTATCGGTGATCGGTATACTTTACGTGACTTTCTAAAGCCTTGGGGTATATCGGTCATTTATTTCTTTTGTTTATTATTTTTATGTTAATCATCTGAGATCTTTTGTCACGATTGTTTCACTAGTTTTGGGGACGCGAGAGGAATTTTGTGTGGCTTGAATTTGAGTAGAGGGGTGTTTCGACCTTTGGGGAATTTTTTATTTTTTGTGGATGGGTGTTCAACTAAATGGTAGTGCGAATGTGTGTGTGAATTGGGAGATTGGTATGAGAAAAGTTTACGATCTTAGAGGTTTTGATTGTTTAGTACGTTCGCGTAAATCTTAAAATTATGTCGCAGCAGGTACGAATTCTACAGCGCCAATGTTTTACAGCTATCCTGTCTACAGCGCCAATGTTTTAATGTTTTATTATGAGCAAATGTTTTGATTTGGTTAATGCTTTATTATTTGGTTGTGGTTACTAATATAGTGTCTATAATTTCTTTTCAGTTTATTTAGTGAATAGTGCGCTTGCCTTTGGTAGGGGCTTGTCCACTATTACCAGATAAGAGTTAGAATTATTAGAGAGCACCTTATAGGTGCGTTTTATGTTAGTTGACTACAAAATTAAACCAATAAGAGTTGATTTGTAAGGCTAATATGACAAGTCATTTGTTCACCATACACTTTGTTTTCCCATACAAAGTTAGTCAACCGATATTGATTTAATGGTTCCCTGTTTGTTAGTATGTTGTTTATTTTATACTTACCAAATTTGATATATCCAAAATTAATAGACCTTTTTTTTTTGAGTTTGAAAGTTTTAGTTTATTAATATTTTGACTGCCAGGTTTTATTACCACTACTCTACTGCCTTAACATGTTGAATTTAAAATCTTATATACTATTTTTTTATTAGTATTCCACTAACAACTTAATTTTGAAAATTCAACAATTTTTTAATTAGTTTACAATTGTACCAAATTTTCGATTTAAATTGGGTTTCGCGGAATATGCAACGATCTTAATAATATTATGTACACATATTATGTTTTGTTGTTGTTTTATGTATATTTTGTGTACTTGATTTGTAAACGCATAGCGCACATGTTTTTTGTTATTATTTCTTTATGCTATACGTATGTGTGTATATGTACATAGGTGATACATATTTTATATTTTGTACTTTTGAGTTTTCTTTTGTACTCAAGTATTATACGTATATGTATATATGTATATATTGTGATTATGATTTTGTATGCAATTTAATATGTGATTACAGAATTGCATTTTTGTTTATATGAATGGAATGTCGTTAGCATATATTTCCGTGGTTTTACATTATCGTTTAGTTAATTTAATGGATTTTATACGGGAGAATAGGGTTTGTGAATATCACAACAACTTACCTTGCCGGTTGATCTCAATCTCTCCAAAATGTAATTAGATGCAACAGATATATTTTAACGGTATGGAGACTTGTGTTTACCACACAAATACAAGATACACACAATACCAAACAAAAGAAGTTATAAAATAATTTTTTTTATGTATTTCCTTGCTGCCTTAACAACTTCAAACCACGTCACAGGTGTAAAAACAACTTAGTATAACGTTAATACACTAATACAAAATAAAAACTGATCTTACATTCACAATCAAAAATTACTTAATTAATTTACGAAATATATGTATACACAAACATGAATGCACACATGCAATCATCATACAAAATGTTGCCACTTGAAGTTTACGGAATGCCCCAAAAAAAAAAATTGTTTTTACACACCGACTACTATACACCATTATAATGGGTAAAATCAAATTCACCAAAAAAAAAAAAAAATACTTTAAGCAAATTTATTTAGCACATGCTCGAATATTTCGACACAAAAAAAAATACTTTCTTATCGGACAAGTTAAAATTTATTTATTTAAACACACGTTCAAACCAGTCCCCGGCACTACAAAAAAAACTTTATCAAAAAAAAAAAAAATTAGCAGAAAAAAACTTATACTTAAATTGGACCTGAACGCCGGTCCGTCCAAAAACTAACTCCCCGCCACACACCATGCATAAAAACAATTTTCCGAAAATTTTGTGAATTCATCACAAACTGCCATGGTGGTGTACGAAAACGTGCAATGAATTTTGCTTATTCTTGGCCACGCGAAAAATTTGAAACCAAAAAAATGCTGAGGAAAGACAAATTAATAAGTGCAATTTCCCTCGGTCAATACATAGTTCACCTATGTCATTTACCTAAAAAAAACTAACATTTATTGCAAACAAAATGATCAAATTACATTTAAGTGTATGATCGATCAACCACAATATGAATTTGTATTCATACCGTAATTTGATCGCCATAACACAGAAATGTTGAAGTTTAACATGACGGAGAATTTTATATTTGGAATGTTAATATTTTTGGAGAGGTTAATCTCAAAGCGGTCATGTTAATGAGTAATACTAAAATATAGAATGTTGGGATAGGTTAGTAACGGAATTAGGTGGAATTAGTTATAATAATAATCAAATATGGTTTAATAGTAGTTGTAAAAAATTGAATTTGCTTCCTAACTATACTAATATTAAATGCAATAGTAAATCTTTAGAGGGAAGAAGAGCTATCAATCTAGCCCGTTGTAGTTGGAGGAATAACGAGCTACGTAAAGGGTATGCTACCAGGAACAACTTATATCTCCATCTTAAAGTTGTTCACACTGAGTTAGCGTTTCGTTTGCACTCTATTGAGTTCGATTGGCTGGACAAAAAATTTCGTACAGAGGTATCCGAAATTTCACATATTCAATATGTGAAACAAAAAGCTAAGCTGGATGTGTTGCGAGATAAGGCTTACCCATTTAACCGTAGAGGTAATAATGGTTCGTCTGGTTTCCAATTTCATCCACGTTTTAAAAACTTGTCCGCAGTCGGTTTCAGTAGCGCAGAGATTCAAATGCTGAGTAATGGAGTTAATTTTGCTCCTACGCCAAATAAAATCAGCCTTCAGTCATTCGAGAATCTTGCTGTAGATGCTGAAACTGCCTTATTTGACCAGCCGACCCAACTAAAATCAGTATGTGCACTACAAATAAAGAAAGGTATTGATAACTCTTCTTCTTCTTCTGCTTCTCTCGCTCTTGCTTCTCCTAATACTAACCTCAAAGTGATTAGTGCGATAAAGAAAAAGCTACGTGATCATGACCTGATAGCATGTAAAGCGGATAAAGGCAATACAATTACCGTGCTCGAAAAAGTCGATTACTGTAATAAAATTTCTAATTTTATTACAGAAAGCAAAGCAATAGTGCTTGGTAGGGATCCAACTAGGTCTTTTAAGACTTCTGGCAGTAAGTGTATCAACCAATGCCAACAGTTGTTTAATGGAACTGGTTGGAAGTACTCTATCATGAATCCATCTGCTCCGATTCTTTACGGTTTACCAAAAATCCATAAGGAGGGCATTCCGATTAGACCAATAGTTGCGTATTGCAATGCTCCTGCCTACAAGCTATGTAAGGGTTTCATAAACTTTTTCAATGATCATACTAATTTCTTTTCGGCTTACTCGGTTAAGAACTCGGTAGAATTGATTAGCAAAATTCAAGACGTCGGCATTCCACTACATTCAAAACTAGTTTCGTTTGACGTTGTCAGTCTTTTCACTTCAATTCCAATTAAAACTTTATCTCAAATAGTTTGTAATTACTTAGATAGGGATGTTGTAGATGAGGGCCTACGTCGTGAACTGAAGTTGGTCTTTGAGACTTGTATTAAACAAAACTATTTCTGCTTTGATAAAACATATTTCAAATTCGCTAATGGTCTACCCATGGGCTTCTCTCTGTCACCTTTGCTAGCTGAAATTTTCATGAATTTCTTCGAACAAACGATTTTATCAAACAACAATCCTTATTTTCGTCATATAATCTTTTGGTATAGATATGTTGATGACATACTATGTCTATGGAATGGAACTGATAGACTGTTAAACTCATTCCTTACTTGGTTAAATTCTCAGTATCCCACCATTGATTTTACGTTGGAAAGGGAAGAAAATAAATGTATTAATTTTCTAGATATAACAATAACCAGGATTAATTCTTCCTTAGACTTCAAAATTTATCGGAAATCTACGTATACAGACGCTATTATCCCTAGTTCTTCAAACCATCCCCATAATATTAAAATGTCAGCTTTCCACTCACTTATAGATAGACTAATAAACATCCCTTTGACAAATTCAAATTACGACATAGAGCTTAATATAATTCTACAAATAGCAACGAATAACGGATATGCAACTAAGACTATATTAAAGTTATTAAATAAAAAGCTAAAGCGCAAAGCTCTAACGGGTATTTATCCACCGGATAATCCAACGCAGGAAAATTGGCGTCGCTTAGAGTATATAGGAAAAACTAGCCAACGGATTAGCAACATCGTGTCCGATTATACCAATATTAGTATTGCTTTTTATAATAATAACACAATAAAAAAAATGGTTTTTAACAATAAACCTAGAGTTGATCGTCTTTCCAAGTCTGGTGTTTATAGGATTTTTTGCAATGATTGTAGTTTCTCATATATTGGACAGACTGGGCGCAATTTTGAAGTTAGAGCTAAAGAACATTTATCTGGTTGCAATCAATCAACGTTCCATAATCATTTAACTTTAGAAAATCATACAGCTAGCTTAAACAATTTAGACATATTACATATACAACCTAAAAGCAGACGTTTAGATACCTTCTTTAGAATCTTACGAAATTCGAAAATCCATATTCCTTAACCAAGATATTCTTAACGAACAGAGAGAAATCCGTTTCTCACCAATTACAGAGCCCGCCCTGTTTTATTCTCACGCTCTTAATAATATGACTAATACGTCGGGTAATTAAATGCACTTCAATATACCTTGAATTTTGTTACTCAACCGATAACTAGTTTAGTCGGGGATGAACGGTTAGGGATTAATGCGTAAATAATAAAAACGTTTAATTAAAATTTTGAAACTGTATTTAGTTGTTTACAGGTTGAACCTCTACTTAATTCTAATTCTTTTAATTCTCATTTTCTTTCTTATGCTTAGCTCATAGTTAATATAATGCAGTGATCAAAAAAAAAATTCAGTTTGTTCTTCTATCGCATAACGAAGCACGATAGAAAATAAAAAATAAAAATATTCTCTCTTTAGGGAACGAACACAGCAAAACAAATCATTTTGTTCCCAAGTACAAGAACGATTTTTTTTCGTTTTGTAGTTTTGTTCTCAAGCACAAGAACGATTTTTTTTCGTTTTTCGGTTTTGTTCTCAAGCACATGTAGGTTTTTTTTCGTTTTGCAGTTTTGTGCTCAAGGAGAAGTAAGTTTTTTTTGTTGTTTTGGATTTTCGTTCTTCTTATGCTATCGATTTTAAAAATGCATGTTTCCCTGCTTGCTTAGGGAAAATATATTTGCACAAGATTGTAAAATAAACTCAACAAAATCAATGCACAACTTTATAAATTGCTTTATTATAAATTTAATATTTATTTTAATTAATTCCGCTTTATAAAAGACTGATGCTAGCTTGTTTACGGTCGTTGAAAAAGTGTTCGAGCTATCTTAATTTTTGTAATGCTAAGGTTTTTTACGCTATCTTCTAACTGTATTAAATTATTGAGCTCTATTCAATTACAAATAACAAATTCAAGTACTAAAGTTATTGATTATGAATCACAGATGGCATTATAAACTTAAATGATAATCGATAGTGCAGTTTGAACATAAAATGGTACAAACGTCAACTTTATTTATAAACACTATCGGATTGTCAGTACAATATAAGCTAAGTATATTTATATTTTACATTAATAATTAATTAAGCAAATTTATTTATTTCAGGTAGAAATTAATTCACAACTTAAATGAAATTCATGGAATTTATGAAGTATACATAAAGATAAGTAGCAATTATATGCTATAAATGCTCGTAATGATTAATGTAGCTTTTCTTCGTTTCAGATGTTTGTTTTGATTGCGCATCGATACCAAAACATTCCGCCGGCATTAAAACGTTGTTTTAACTTACTGGAAGGATGCACAACTTGTGAACTGGACGTTTGTAGATTCCGCTCGCTGTCTTTATCGTAGCTACTCGCACGATACCATCATTTCCGGGATGTATTTCTATAACGCGTCCGATTGCCCATCGCGTGCTAGGTAGGTTTTCATCTTTTAATATGACAATGTCATTGACCTTGACATTTACACATTTGCTAATCCATTTACTTCTTCTTTGTAGGCCGGTTAGATAATCGCGATGCCAACGCACCCAAATATGTCGCTTGAGCTTTTTGATTAGCTCCCATCTGGCATAAGTTGACAATGGTTTGTTTTGCAGATCATCTTCTGGTAACGTATGCAGTGGTCGCCCAATAATAAAGTGTGCTGGTGTCAATATCATCTCGTCAATATCATCGGACGCTGAATCTGCTGCGCATAACGGACGTGAATTCAGAATGCTTTCGATGCCTGTCATCAGTGTATTAAATTCTTCGAGTGATAGAATGGAATCACCCACTACCCGTTTGAGATGCGTTTTGGCTGATTTCACAGCAGCTTCCCATAGCCCATTCATGTGAGGAGCACCTGGTGGATTGAAATGCCATATGATTTCTTGCCTTAAAAGATAAGAATTGATATTAGATTGGTTTGCTTTTAAAAATTGATACAATTCTTTCAATAATTTGTTAGCGCCCACAAAATTTGAGCCATTATCGCTGAACATTGCTCTACAGAGACCCCGCCTTGCAGTCATGCGACTCAAAGCAGCCAGAAAACTTGCAGTTGATAGTTCTCCAACAACTTCTATATGTACGGCTTTAGTACTAAGACACACGAATATGCATATGTATGCCTTAACTGACTGCTGTCCTCTACGTCTAGTGGGAGTAATTTTAAAAGGTCCAGCGTAATCGACGCCAACATTGACAAATGAATCTGCGTATATGACTCTTTCTGCTGGTAAGTCACCCATCAACTGAGATTCTAATGTTGGTTTTTGCTTTATGCATTGCAGGCATTTGTGAACAATTTCCCGTACGACATCTTTGGCATGTAAAATACAATATTTATCACGTAGCAGGTTGCTGGTTAAAACGATGCCGGCATGATAATATTTTATGTGATAATCTCGTACAATTGCCTTAGATATTTTGGAATTGCTTGCTAAAATCATTGGATGTTTTGTTGTGTAGGGTGCCCTTGAATTTTTAAGTCTTCCTCCGACTCGTAATACTCCGTTCTTGTCCATAAATGGATTTAATGACTTTAATTTGCTGGATTTGCTGATTGGCACGCCTTTCTCCAAATTTCTCATATCTTCTTCGAACGATAATGACTGCTGAAATCGAACTATGATCCCAGCTGCTTCTTCGACGTTTATTGGTAGTAATGCATTGATGGTTCTCTGGACTTTCGGAACCTGAAAATTTCGCGAAAACCGTAACATAAGCGCTAATATTTTGCACATTTTATAAAAGCTGGAGTATTTCTCGATGATGTGTTGGATGACATGGTTCTCGACAGCTACTTTAAATGTCAATGTCTCACGAATTTTTACCTCTTCATGAGTTCCATATGCTGCAAGTTGAGGTGGCCAAAATTCACTCGTTTTTGCTAACCAAGAAGGACCATTCCACCACTGTTGATTTTCGATTAACTCATTGGAACTCGTTCCACGAGACGCTAAATCGGCAGGATTGTCAGCTGAGCTTATGTGTCTCCACTGGTCTCTCTTAAAAGTTGTCAAAATTTCAGATGTACGATTTGCGATAAATGTTGACCATTTTCGGGGATGGGATGACAACCAGTCAAGAACGATTTTCGAATCTGTCCATAATGTCGTTTTCTCGATGTTCAGGTTTAGAGCCTTTTGCACCACCGACATTAATTTAGTGAGCAAAAATGCACCATTAAGCTCCAGTCGAGGTACGCTAATCTGATTAATTGGTGCTACTTTGGTTTTTGCTGCTATGAGATGCGTTACAATTTTGCCTCCGGAACCACTACGACAATATACGGCTGCTGCATATGCCCATTGACTTGCGTCGCAAAACCCATGTAACTCGATGTTTGTGCTTGAACCAAGCCATCGCGGGATTTGTACGTGCTGTAAATTTTTTAAATCGCTGCGTATATTTTCCCACTGTTGTCGCGTTGCTGTTGGCAGTTCGTCATCCCAATCAATGCTTTGCAACCAAGTACTTTGAAATAGTATTTTCACACGTACGATCGTAGGCGCTAACCATCCTAAGGGGTCGAAAATTTTGCTCGATTCCGACAACATCGATCGTTTGGTGTGTTTCACTCGCTCTTCAAAATTAGTGGCAAAATGGAAGCGATCGGTTTTAGGACTCCACTCTAATCCCAACAGCTTGGTTTCCTCTGGATACACTGCGATTTTTAGGCTGCTTGCTGTATCTCGATTTGCGCATATTACTTGTCGAATTTCTTCATCATTTGATGCCCACTTCCGCATGTTAAATTTAGCTGATTCAAGAATTGTAGAAATGTCGTTTTTTAATTGGATAACCTCTTCCTTTGAATTCGCTCCTGTCATCAAATCATCTACGTAGATGTCTCGATCTATTGCTAATGCTGCTTCTTTCTGATTTTCTCGATTTAATGTGGCTAATTCTTTAAGACATCTCGTGGCCAGGAAGGATGCTGATGCGGTGCCATATGTTACTGTCTTCAGTCGATAATGTCGTATCGGTTTTCCTTTGTTACTTCGCCAGACAATATTTTGTACCTTACAGCTTTCTGACTCAACCAACACTTGTCTGTACATTTTCTCTATGTCGCCGGTCAAAACAAATTGATGTTGGCGAAAGCGTAAAATTATATCCATGAGCGACGATTGTACTACCGGACCCACGCGTAATATGTTATTTAGCGATTTCCCAGTGGTTGACTTGGCTGACGCATCAAATACGACACGCAACTTCGAGGTTGTGCTGGAAGCTTTAAGGACACCATGATGCGGTAGATAATACTGTTGTTTTGGTAACTGCTTGCTTACTACTTCTTCCATATGACCCAACTCTTCATATTCCTTCATGAAGTCAATGTAACGATCCTTAAATGTGTTGTCGCGCTCAAATCTTCGTTCCATTGCTTTGAGTCGGCATTGCGCTAGATGTAATGATGATCCAACTGCTGCTGGTGATTCGGAGAATGGCAGCTTTACTATAAATCTACCATCTGGGCTTCTTGTGGTGGTCTTGGAGAATAATTCCTCACACTTTTGCTCATCAGGAAATAATTTTGTTATTGTCGGAACTGATTCGACTTCCCAGAATGCTCGAAGTGATGCGTCGATATCGAGAAGAATATTGAAGCATGTGGTAAAATTACTTTTTTGCTCTACAAATCTTCCTGCCAACACCCAGCCTAGCAATGTTTCTTCTGCTACTAGATGGTTATTTAGCTGTAGTCTCTTACCTCCCGTTACGCTATAATATATTTCGGTACCAAGTAAAACATCGACTGAACCTCTTTTGTTAAATTTTGGATCCGCTAGTACCAAACCATTCAGTTGCTCGCAGTTAAATGGATCGAAGTCGTTAGCAGGAATTAATGATGCGATTTTCGGCACGACGTATGCTTCGGTTTCGAACTGAGGATACTGACTATTGATTGGTCGGACTGAAAGTGTCACTTTTCCGCGAGAATGTCCAAGTTTTGTGTCGCCAAGACCTCTCATCAACATTCGACCATTTGCTCTTCGTAGCCCTAATTTCTGCGCACATTCCTCCGTGATGAATGATTCTTGTGATGATGAATCTAACAGCGACCTACATTCGGTTTCGTTTCCGTTACTGCACCTCAATTTTACCATCGCTGTGGGTAATACGACCTGAGTCGGTGTAGTAACCTGGTAAACCTTCGTGGATGTTGTTGGTTTTGGCTCGGCCCCACTTTGTTGTATTGAGCTGCTATTCGTTTTTGGTTCTTCATGCAACAAAGTGTGGTGTTTACGCTGGCATTGACGACATCTGCCACGAGACTTACACATGTATACGCTGTGATTGTGATTGAGACAATTAAAGCACCGTTTTTCTTCTTTAATGGTTTCTGCTCGCTGCTCCACAGTCATTGCTTTGAATTTATCACAGTCAAAAAGTTTATGCTGATCTGTTTTGCACAATGGACACGATGGTGGTGTGGATTTGCTAACAGCCGTTGTAGAAAACGCAACAGCTTTAACGGATTTCATTGGCGGAGCTAGTGAGGACTTCTTCGTTGTATACGCCTTCAAAGACTCTAAGGCATCCGTACGATTTTCTAAAAATTCAAAAAATTCGGTTAACGTGGGAAAATCTTTGTCTTCTATATTTTGTTGCGACCATAAAGTTTGAGTTTCGGCATCAAGTTTGTTCAATAGAATATATATCAGCCAAGGATCTCGTTGTTCTGCTTTCGTGCCTAAGCATTTGAGACCACGAAGCGCTTCATCCGAAATATCAAGCAAGGAACGAATGTTAGTTGGAGTTGGAACACTAATTGACGGCTGCTTTAAAAATGCTTCAATATGAGACGTAATTGTGTGTCGCTTTTTGTCGTACCGCTTGATCAATTTTGCTAGTGCTTCGTTATAATTTGATTCCGTTACGTTCGTATTGCGCAGGAATCGCTCCGCGTCGCCCCGTAGGAAGCTTTTAAGGTATTGGAATTTCTGCGCCGAGGTTAAATATTCCTTTTCGTGTATCGTGGATGAGAATAAATCGAAAAACGTCTGCCACTCTTTGTATTCACCAGTGAAGACAGGAATATTTATTTTGGGTAGCTTTACATCTGCTCCACCATTTTGCGATTGATTGATCGTATCATTAGCCACCGTTATTCTTTCCGATATGCTTCTTTTCCGAATCCACGAGTTGAGGCCGGACAAAGCTGTATAATAATTTTCTTCAAACGGACCAAGGTCAGAATGTTCCGTTGCATCGCACCGAATAATTTGCTCTTCGATATTCATAAAATTATCGAATATTTCTTGAGCGCGTTTTGCTCTAATTTTGAGCTGTTCAATATCCGGAACACTATCACTGTTTAACTCACTCACAAAGTTTAATAATTTCGTCATACTGCCTTTGGCATTGGCTCGCAGCCTTTTTAAACTTTCTAATTCGGACATCACGTTTTTCACTTTGTTCTTCACACGTATAAAGTTCCTTATTATACTACACTTTTATCACTGTTCACTTAAATTCACGCGTGTATGTTTATGTGTGAATATTGAATAAATGCACTGAAACGATTTTAATGACCGAATAATTTTCAGTTTCAGGCACTAGAAGTTCACAAATAGCCGTTACTCGGAATGACTGTGCTTAAAGTTCAACGCTGAACACAATTTAAATTTATACCAAAGTGGATAGTACAAATAATGTTGATGTATGTATAATTTAATTTTCAGAAATATAGTTAAATTTTATAATATGCAGTAAAAAACGTGTTTGAAATATATTTGGCTTTATTGATAGTGAAAAAACGTGTCTACTTAGCTGTTTTGTCCGCGTGCTTCCTTTGCTCTCAATTTTCCGATGACCGTTATTTCCACCGCTGTTAAATCTCGAATACCTCGTTTGGAATGCTGCTTTATGGCTTCTTTGAATTGCTTCGTTGTGGATTGCTGCTTTGCTGCTGTAATCTCCGTATAGTTATCCGCTGGTGTTATTCTGCTGCTCCGGAAAATCCGGCTCGAAGGACCAATGTTTCCCTGCTTGCTTAGGGAAAATATATTTGCACAAGATTGTAAAATAAACTCAACAAAATCAATGCACAACTTTATAAATTGCTTTATTATAAATTTAATATTTATTTTAATTAATTCCGCTTTATAAAAGACTGATGCTAGCTTGTTTACGGTCGTTGAAAAAGTGTTCGAGCTATCTTAATTTTTGTAATGCTAAGGTTTTTTACGCTATCTTCTAACTGTATTAAATTATTGAGCTCTATTCAATTACAAATAACAAATTCAAGTACTAAAGTTATTGATTATGAATCACAGATGGCATTATAAACTTAAATGATAATCGATAGTGCAGTTTGAACATAAAATGGTACAAACGTCAACTTTATTTATAAACACTATCGGATTGTCAGTACAATATAAGCTAAGTATATTTATATTTTACATTAATAATTAATTAAGCAAATTTATTTATTTCAGGTAGAAATTAATTCACAACTTAAATGAAATTCATGGAATTTATGAAGTATACATAAAGATAAGTAGCAATTATATGCTATAAATGCTCGTAATGATTAATGTAGCTTTTCTTCGTTTCAGATGTTTGTTTTGATTGCGCATCGATACCAAAACAATGCATACAATAAAAAATTTTGTTCGCGGTGACAAAAAAATATTATTTTTGTTTTCTGCTTAAATATACGAAGACAAAATTATTTTTTTCTTCGATGTCGTGATGTATGAAATAGTTCTTATATTTTCGATAAAGTTTAGGTATAATATCATTATGTTAAAATGACTGCCAAAAAATTAAATTTTATTGTAAATTATGATTGTAATTAAATAAGTTAACTTTGAATTTGATTGATTTAAGATAATGGAGGATTTTTAAATTATGTATGAAATTTAACACGTTTACTGCCACCATATAGGAAACAAAATGTAATAGAAAAATGCGGCTCAATAAATAACGATTAAATGTAATTATTTCTCCCAAATAAAACTTGCAATGAGGCAACCGAGGCTAATACAGCACTCTATGTTTAGAGTGTTTCAATCAAGTGCCGAAAAAATATTTTACTTTATAAACATATGCATATGACTCACCGGTAGGTCACACGTGTTAAATTATTAAAAACTTTAAAACCAGAATTCGTACAGGAGGTTTAGGATTTACCTATCCAGTTAGTTATGTTCTATATCTAACCTTATGAAATTTCAAGTTCCGTAAGAGCCGATAGAAAATATTTACTAAATTTTTGAAACGAGATAAAGTTAATCGTACTATTAAACTTTAAATGTGAAACTAAATGTGATAACGAAGTATGCACGTATTTCAAATATATCACAATAAATCGTCTCCAATCAATTTTCTTTTTCTACATTATATATGAACCAGGTAAAATTTTGTTATTTTTTGGAAGGTGGGTTTGTTGTCGTTTGTTCGATGATCTTAAATGTAATATTTAAGTAAAATAAAATAAAAGCTTCACATAAGAAAACACAATCACAAAAGTTATACAATTCAAAATTTCCATTTATCTTAGATATAATTGCAAATTAAAATTAATAAGACACCAAGTTAGATTAAGCAAAGAAAATTTAAATGTAGCTGGTGTTTAGTGAAATATCGTCTAATAATTGGTATTTGATACATTTGCTTTTACCTTGATAACATTAGTCTAGATAGAAACCATTACAAAATTCATTTTCTTTTACACCACCCTGTGGTGCAATCAAAAGTTATAAATCATTTAGTTATATTATTTCCTAATTCATAATTGCATATATACTCATCCATTCATAGAAAATAAAACAAATCCATCGAAGGAAAAGTATTTTAGTATTTAGGCAAAGCGTGACAAAAAGGAACAAAAACATATTTTTTTCAATGCAAACCAAATGTATTATTGAAATGCATTTTTCAAGTCGATATCATTAGAAGAACAAAACCGAAAAACGAGAAAATTTTGTTCTTGTGCTTGAGAACAAAACTGCAAAACGAAAAAAAATCGTTCTTGTGCTTGGGAACAAAATGATTTGTTTTGCTGTGTTCGTTCCCTAAAGAGAGAATATTAATATTTTTTTGTTATCTGCCGTACGAGCGAAATGAAGAAATCACAAAAAATAAAATTGTTTAGTTTTTGATGAACGCGAAATAGATTTAGAAAATAAAAACATTTGGTGTGTATTCGAAAAATGAGAAAAAGAACAACAAAAGAACGAAAATTTTGATCTCTGATATAATGTATTATATTTTGCTTATTACAGAGTTTTAGATTTTACACAATTACAATAACAATAAAGAAATAAAGATAACAATTATATTTTCTTACAATAGGGTTATTATTATTATGTTTCGCTTATTACAGAGTTTTCCGAATGGCTTAGTATTTCCATTATGTTTTGTGCTGACTGCGTCGTATGTCCCGCACGTGGTGGTGATGGATATGACTCCTCCCTTCCAAGATTGTTAACATCCTTGTTGACATTTAATCTGATTTGGTTGCTGACCTTTTTGTTGCAATCTAACTTTCTAAAAATATAAATAAGAATTGCTACGAGTGCAATAATCGTAATTATTGAAAATCCGGATGCTGCATATTTTGTTATATTCAGCGATTTTTGGATGTGATTTATTTTTTTGACATGTGTAAAATTAAATTGTTCGAGTTTTTGGAACGTGAGGGTTTCTTCTAAGCTGGTAGTGAGATTAACTCCGTCGAATGGTTGAACAACTGTGATATGGTGCAGTTTTTGCTTCGATTTGCTCGAAAACTGGTTGTTTTTAATAAAAATTGTACAGTCTATGAATTTTAGTAGTTTTTTTCCGTAAATGATTCCATTTTTATTACATGTTGATGTAAAGCTTATCCCGTTTTTTAATTGATATGGGTAACGTCGTCTTTGTAATTGGTTATAGTTAGATCTGCGGGTACTGTTTCTTTGGCGAAATCTGAGTGTATAAAAGATTTGTTTGACCCAGAGTCGATTAAGAATTTAAAATGTTGTGTACCGCAGGTTAGAACTATAAATCCCAATCCGCTAGTTTTAATAAGGTTTATTTGAGCAGTGAATTTTCTGAGGCTTCTCCCTGAAAATTCTCATCCTCAATGGAGCTCTCAATGTTATAAGCCTTTCCTTTTTCGACTTTAACTTGTGCATAAGGTTTTTCATACGTATTTGGGTTTTGTTTCACGTAATTGTTTTGTAAATTTTTATTTGGATTTTTGTATTGTTCTTGAGTTATACCTTTCAGATTTTTAATATTGGTTTCCTTGACAACGTGTTCATAGGCTTCCTCAAGATTACTAGGATCTCTTGCCCTAAGCCAAGTTCCTAGTGGCTCTTTCAGGCTTGCCATGAATATAATTAAGCTCGTGCTCCTATATTGTTGCAACTGATACTCAATTATTTGATCTGATAGGTGTTTTATTTTCAACTGATTTGCTAATAAACTATTTATGGAACATATTTTATCGTATAACAGTTTCGGCTCCAAATTTTGTTTTACCAATCCATACAACTCAAATAGCAGATTGGCTTCATCGCGCTTGTCGGCGAATCGCTCAATCAAATGCTTTTTGATTTTTCCCCATTCGTTTGTGATATTGTGATTGGTTAAGGATTGATTGACTTTACCCGTTATTTTTTGTCTAATGTTTCTTTGGATAACCTTAAAACATTCTAACTCCTTTATTTCATCGCATAGAAGAAGGGTTTCATCAACAGAGTTGATGAAATTATAAATTTGCGATTTATCCCCATCAAAAGAATTTATGTTTTTGGTGATATTATTCACTTTAAAGAGTTCTATAACCTTATCCATTTTTTTTGTGTCCTTGTATTTTTTATACAATTTACCTAATGCTACCCTTTGTATCGGTGAACTACCTTTAATGAAATCTTGTGGGTTTTCTACGAATTCCTGTAAGTCGTCGTTATTAGTTTGTTCTTCGACAAAATTTTGAAATTTTGGTAGTTCCCTATCAAATATTTGTTTTTCGATTTCAAGGTTATCGTTTACATCTAAAAATTCACTATCTGAACTATTTGCACTTTTTCGATCGGACATAGAGTTTTTAATTTTCGCTCAATATTAACTTTTATTTTGGACAATTTATTTATTTATTCATGTGATCACCAGTAGATTCATGAATTAATAATTAAAAATGCAACGCGAAGTTCGGTACTTTCGTTGCGTAAATATGAATGATTTTGAAATATCAATAATTTCTAAATGCTATTCATTGGGTGGTAGTTAGAGATAACGTCGAACAGCTTATTCTAACACCGAATATTAAAATAGTTTTACAAGCACTAATATTTGTACTTGGAGAATTGAAATAAAATGGTTCAATTAGGTGGATGTTAGGAAAGGGAATTATATATGAAAATATCGCTTACCATGCTAGTAGTTTTATTGCGTTGAACATCTCACTTCACTTATTTTTGGCGTGCACTCCTTGAATAATGTGATATGTCAAAGATAATAATGTCTATTCACATGTATTTTCACAGTTTTTCCACAATACTTTCACTATAAACGTTCACAATTTTTATTATAAATATACCGCTTGCCTCGGGTGGGGGCTATGACGTATATTTTTTTTTCTTTTTTAGTTAAACACTTTGTATTATTTCAACCTTTTTGTTTTGTTTTTTTTTTTTTTTCAACTGCGCCAGTTTAGTCGGGGATGAACGGTTAGGGATTAATGCGTAAATAATAAAAACGTTTAATTAAAATTTTGAAACTGTATTTAGTTGTTTACAGGTTGAACCTCTACTTAATTCTAATTCTTTTAATTCTCATTTTCTTTCTTATGCTTAGCTCATAGTTAATATAATGTATTATATTTTGCTTATTACAGAGTTTTAGATTTTACACAATTACAATAACAATAAAGAAATAAAGATAACAATTATATTTTCTTACAATAGGGTTATTATTATTATGTTTCGCTTATTACAGAGTTTTCCGAATGGCTTAGTATTTCCATTATGTTTTGTGCTGACTGCGTCGTATGTCCCGCACGTGGTGGTGATGGATATGACTAACTAATCGCTTACCTGCTATTGCACCCCTCCCATTTTTTATTTGTAATTTTTCCGTGTAAACAACAGATGGTTGGAACGATCAATAGATTAATTTTTATTGCCTATTTTCTGTCCCTCCTTCTTTGATTTTATTTTGCTTATTTCTACTATATATAACTAAATTTTTCTTTTTACCAACCAGTAGATACTCCTGATGATGACCTAACAAGTCGAAATTAATCAAGTAATTTTTTATACATTTTTGGAAAAAAAAAAAAAAAAATTTTTTGTGCGAAATAATAAACAAGTGTTTTAATGTGTTTATTAAGTGTTAATGTGTTTCGCCAAGTACCAACGGCGCATAGTGTTAAAAGTATAAATTATACAATTTATCAAACAATAATTTAACTTATATGTACTAATGTACTGAATTATGCTAAATCTATTATAAAAAATTACTTACTCTTATAAACTAAACTAACAATCTAGAAATGTTTCCACTTATGTAACGGTAATTATCGATTTAGATGAATTAGATGTAAGTTTTTTTCTATACGGTGTACATTTAGATTAAGGCGTATGTTAGGGACCGGTCAATTTAGCTTATTTAGCTTAACTTAGAGTTAATAATTTTAAGGTGTTCTTTTGAAAATTAATAAATAATTTGTGATATGTATATAAATCGAGTTTATCAAAATTAGTGATTTTTTTTGTGTGTTTTTGCTATTTGCCTGAGCATTTAAATTAGTGATGGTTTACTTATCATTTAGCAGCGGTTCTAAAATTTTTGTACTATAATGGTGTCTAGCTCGGTTTACGTTTCAATAGTATTAATTATGAATATTGCTTAAGTGAATTTAATTATGTAGTGGTTTTAGAATTCATAAAGGGAGGAAAATGCCGATAATAAGGTCACTTCAGAAGGGTGGTGTCAGCATGGAGGACCGACCTCCAGTACGGTAAATTATTTTTTTTTCTTCGGTTGTTGTGTCTGAATTACCTTACTTTTACATTCCTAAGCAGCACATGTGAGCTCCAACTATCCTCGGCGAACAAAAACCCCCCCTTCGACTGCTACTCTAGCGGGCAGAGTGCTGCTGTCGCCGAAATAGGTAGTTGGGGGAAAAACAAAAATTTTCTTGTTGATCATGCTTGATACTTTGCGACCATGCTAGAGTCTATCAGCATGCTCTCAGGGTTACCAAGGATGTCACAAGTGGCGCCCAATCTACGGTAAAATATTACTAAGTTGCAAATCATCATGAAATACCGTAAGCCACTGTCGTTGCAGTTGGTATTTGATTTCTATTGCGGTAACACATTTTAATATCGACATTTTTTGTATGTAAAAGTGAGATAATTCAATAAATTGTAGTTTAAAAACAAAAAGAAAATCCTGCGCGTTAGATTCCGCGTAATGGCGTTTTGATTCTTAATGTTAGGATGGATTTTTTTTTGTATTTATTTAATTTATAACGTAGAATTCTTGATCTGTTGTAATTTGTGTAGTCAATTTCCATTTCTAGTTAGAACTGTTTCTTGTTTCAAGATGATTATTGGCTTTTATTCTGAATCACATAATTTCTGTTAATATCAGTGATTTTTTTTAAGGATTCGCTAGTAGCTTTTGAGTTCCTTAAGTGAAAGAACTTACAATTCTGATTTTTTTTGTCGTACTATTTTTGGTTTGACATCCGTCATTAAGTCGTTTTTGACTTCAAATCAGTGTGGAATACGTACCTGAATTAACGTAAAATTTCAACTCCAAGAGTTTACTATAGTTTCAAAAACTAACAAAACCGTACTATTTATGTTTACAAAATTATGAATCTTAACCACTACATCAATAATGACATATTATTTTCTTTGTGTAAATTCAACACCATTATTTATTAGTTATGTATTTATTTATTTTTTGGTTTATTTATTATATACACGAAATACTTATTTAATTATCTTTTGTGTTTTTTGTGTATGATATACCCACTATTTATCCCATTAAAATACTTTATTTAATTAGTTATTAAACTAAATTTTTCATGTTTTTTGTTGTTCAAAATAAATTGGCGAAGACAAAGCAACATGGAAGTGTCAATCCTGTTGTTAGATTTTGATGAAATAGCCATCGAAGGTCAGATTCGAGACATTTCGGGACCCTTAAATGAAAAAATTAAAACTTTGCAAAATACCGTAAATTTAGAACTCAACCACAGTACAGAAGTTCCTCAACATCCCCATAAGGCTAATCGGTCAAAAATAAATTCAATTGACGACTTTCATGTTGAACTTATCACGCCTACCGATCCATTAACCTGTGCCCAACAAATAGTCGTACGGAATCTAGAAGCGGCTAATCGCTCCAGTGCTACTAGATATAATCTACGCAGTCTAATAGAGAGTTTTTACCAGGTCAGTCTGTCTTTGTCCGAAATTTCGTTCAAAGCAACGCGAACAATCGTTTCACAAGTAAGTTTGCACCGAAGTTTGTCAAGGCAACTATACTTCGGAAAATTGGTTCAGTTTTGTATGAAGTGAAAGATCAAACAGGAAAGAATATTGGGGTGTATCATGCAAAAGATATAAGGTAATACTATCAGTCCAGTTAAATTTTGCCCGGCGTTGAGACGTTCTCATGGGTGTGAGTCTGCCCCACGGATGTAACAATTTGAGTCAAATTGTTCCTTGCGGTAAAACTAAAATACTTATAGAAGGTTAAGACTTGCGTGATGTAAGGGAACGCAACCTTGTTGTTGTCCATCATTGATTTGCGAAAACTGCAGGTATAGCGTAAGCTTGTTATCAATCTGTACATCTTGCATTTAACTCGTGTGTTACGATCGTTTACAAATATACATGGACAGATTATGTATTAATCGATATCAATACTTCTCTATTGTACTTGTGTTGTGCTTTCTCATCATCTATGTAATTTTTGGGTGATCATTAGTATCGGGGTGTGGTTATATTTTGTTTTATATATAACTAAACGTAATCATGTATTTGGTACATAGGCAGCATCAATCAGCTGTTTGTAAATGGACATTATTGTGAGATAAAGAAAATTTGGCGGTGACACATTTAGTTAAGCGTCGGTTGTGCAAAGGCAAATTATAATAAAAAATAAAATAAAAGATAAAATAAAAATAAATAACCATTTGTGCTAAGGTGATTAAATTCCAATATAAATTCAGTGCTGGTGTGTAGACCGTACCGTTCAATTAAATCGTGTATGTTATTTTTCGGTCGGTTTAAGTTCCGTGTAATCCTAAAGTGATTTTACTCCTAACAACAAGACACCCTAGGTAAATTTCGCGAGTGTTGTGCATGTTTGTTGAAGCTTTTCATCATACGCAAATAAAAATTCATTGCAGTATTTCTACAAATATAATCATAGGAAATATTGTAAAATTTTTGTACACGCTACCTTGTCCTAAACTGAAGTTACGGGGTGCGAAGGAAGTCTCACGGAATTTGTTGACGCATATATTTTATACATACGGAAAGGTAATTATTGCGAGTGGTTAAGTGACGGCATGAGTTTATTTGGATTTTTTTTTTCCTTTTCATTTAATTTAACAGCTAAGTTCGGCCGCGTCAACCCGGGTGCTTTCCGTGTGGTTATAATCTTTATATTTTTTTATACATATTTGGTTTTTTGGCGCTAAACATATAGTATACCGTATCTGGATTTAATACGGTAAAACCTCACAAACAGCTATAGCCGCAAACCGTTTACCAATGATACGATTGCCAGCCTCGTAGGTCAGCGTAAATTATATTGATGATCAGACCAACGAATTAAGAAAACAAACCGCAAGTAGAATTCAAATAATTCAAAACTTTTATTTATAAGTTATACAATTTATCAAACAATAATTTAACTTATATGTACTAATGTACTGAATTATGCTAAATCTATTATAAAAAAATACTTACGCTTATAAACTAAACTAACAATCTAGAAATTTTTCCACTTATGTAACGGTAATTATCGATTTAGATGAATTAGATGTAAGTTTTTTTCTATACGGTGTACATTTAGATTAAGGCGTATGTTAGGGACCGGTCAATTTAGCTTATAGTAGCTTAGAGTTAATAGTTTTAAGGTGTTCTTTTGAAAATTAATAAATAATTTGTGATATGTATATAAATCGAGTTTATCAAAATTAGTGATTTTTTTTGTGTGTTTTTGTTATTTGCCTGAGCGTTTAAATTAGTGATGGTTTACTTATCATTTAGCAGCGGTTCTAAAATTTTTGTGCTATAATGGTGTCTAGCTCGGTTTACGTTTCAATAGTATTAATTATGAATATTGCTTAAGTGAATTTAATTATGTAGTGGTTTTAGAATTCATAAAGGGAGGGAAGTGCCGATAATAAGGTCACTTCAGAAGGGTGGTGTCGGCATGGAGGTCAGGTGAGCATCGACCTCCAGTACGGTAAATTATCAGTAAGCTCGCTTTCTTCTGTTTTTTTTTTCTTCGGTTGTTGTGTCTGAATTACCTTACTTTTACATTCCTAAGCAGCACATGCGAGCTCCAACTATCCTCGGCGAACAAAAACCCCCCCTTCGACTGCTACTCTAGCGGGCAGAGTGCTGCTGTCGCCGAAATAGGTAGTTGGGGGAAAAACAAAAATTTTCTTGTTGATCATGCTCGATACTTTGCGACCATGCTAGAGTCTATCAGCATGCTCTCAGGGTTACCAAGGATGTCACAATCCTAACTACCAGAGGCCCTACTTTTTGGAAAATGTGAATGATTTTCCGTTCACACAGGCCTACACCAACTGAAACGGGTTAAACTTTAGCTACTGCTAAAGTCAGCTACTGCTAAAGTCAACCCGGTTTCACAGGAATTTGCCGCTACCTGTATTCATCCCCAGCGGCATTAACCCGTAGCTCAGTCGGGAGAGGTTAATCGGTCGTGGGGATGGGGATGCACCGGTAACGGCCTAGATAACCGCATCAAAAAAACAAACATACAAAAAAAAAAAAGGAAAAAGTGGGGTATCGGACCCCGAAGTAGTGGTTAACATGACCTGCCCATTACGCGGGCAGCATCAACCGTGGTTGTATTGGTAAAATGTTTAGAATAACATTTTACCCGAACCTAACTAGCCTAATTAAAACAATTTGGCCCATGGGCTCTAAAAGGTGGTGTTAGTAAGGGGAGGGGTTGATAGTGGTATACTATCGATGGCAGCAGAAAGAAAAAGAGCCGCTTAACGTCAAGAATTTTCTTTCCGCCGGCAACCGACGTCAACCCACTATCGTTATTTATTAGGTTAGTAACGCCTCCATACTTCGAACTTACCTGATAGATGTTCCTGCACCACACCAAAAAAACTCAAATTGAGCACCAAAATAACTAAACACGAAAAAAGTTCTTTATAATTAAGTTTATTTCCTTACACCAAACAGCAACTAAACAATTATGCACGCTTATTAACAAACTTATTAAATCAAAAACTTATTAACAAACACCAAAATTATTATTATTGAATTTATTATTCCTATACACCTATTCGCGCACTCCAAAAGCCGACCTAGCGTTGGTCTAAATCAAAAACTGACCGTCTAGAAAAACTAAAAACTAATCGACCACCGGTTGGTCTGTCTAAAAACTAACTGTCACCAAAACGCCAGAAAAATATTGTACCTATTTTGAGTCTCATAGGAAATTTTATGCGATCTCATCACAAAAATTCCTATGAAAAACTGTACAGCAACGTGACATCGATTTTGCTGAATCGATCCACGCGCAAATATTTTTTTCTTCAATTCATCTGTTGAGGAAGTTCGAACAACAACAACCACAATGCTTTTCAATATTTGCATCGGTCATTGTCATTCACCTAATAAATAGATCAAGTACATTTATTATGCACATAGGCAACGTAATCAAATTACGTTGATGTACATATCTGCGTTTACTTAACTGTGGCACATATGAAAAATTCTAAAGTGAATGAATCATATGATACCACTATAAATAAAGGCAAAGAAGAAATGTAGAAGGCTGGCATGACGTTTGCTTGAATGGAATGTAGTTGAAGATATTATCTTCGAGGTCATGCCGATGAGGAAATAGATTTTGTTGGAAAGGGTTGATAACGGAATTAGGTTTAATTCCGTTACACAACACAAATTAATTTTCCGCTAGTGGTTCCGCCGTTTAGTAACTCAGAAAAACCGAATTTATTTCATAACCCCGGTTATGTGTTCAAATATCCTTAATCCTAACTACCAGAGGCCCTACTTTATGAAAAATGTGAATTATTTTCCGTCCACACAGGCCTAGACCAACTCAAATTAATTTTCCGCTAGTGGTTCCGCCGTTTAGTAATATCGGAAAACTCGGAAAAACCGAATTTATTTCATAGTCCCGGTTATGTGTTCAAATATCCTTAATCCTAACTACCACAGGCCCTACTTTGTGGAAAATGTGAATGATTTTCCGTTCACTCAGGCCTAGACCAACTCAAACTAATTTTTCGCTAGTGGTTCCACCGTTTAGTAATATCGGAAAACTCGGAAAAACCGAATTTATTTCATAATCCCGGTTATGTGTTCAAATATCCGCCTGGTAGGTCTACCTCTAACCTGGTAGTTAAGGCTAACCAGGAAGTATCCCAAATCTTAAAGCAAGTGTTAATTCGCAGATTAGAAGTAGAGCGCGAAGGTTCATTTCTAGCGCCATTTAAGGCACATGTCGCCGCGCAAAAACAACCGCAGCGTGAGATAGAGGCATGTACCAAGAAACTTCTACAGCTGTGTCAGGGTATGGTCGAGAATCTAAGGAACAATACCGCTGTGGCCGATTGGTTGCTCGAGGCGATGGCAAAACTGGTGCATATCCAGGGTAGAACCAATCGGGTAACTAAAACCCAAGAGTCCTTTAAGATGTTCGAGAGCTTAGATAAAGCTGTAACTGAAAATGGAAGGATAATATCCCGGATCAAACGGGGAAGTTTAAAAATTTAAGCAAGCTCAAGAAGTGGAGGGTTTGATCATCACAATACCTGAACATGAGGCCATAGCGTGTTTTAGGGAATCAGAGGAGGTTCAAAAATTGCCACCAAATAGTACGTTAACTGATTCTGCGTCAAGTGCGTACTATAAAAATGAGCACGCGCAACGACAACATCTCAGGCTATTGCGAAAATTGCAAAAGAAACAATGCCTGTTGAATAAATCAGTAGTGATTTCATCGCCAGTACCACGAATACCTCATCCAACCGATTCATATAATTCGGATAAAATAACATCAGAAAGATCATTACCGAAACACACGGATGTAACAGAGGATTATCAGACAGTGGTAAGTATAGATAGCACTAGACCATCGCCACAAGCATCACAAACAACGTTACAACCAATGTTAAATTCAAATAGTGTATGCAGTGGGACTGACATAACATCAAATAGCTCACCGTCAATCGGCATCTTATTAGAAGACAATGAAAGTCTGTCGGAAGGTGTAGTTGATCAAGTTGGTGACGGTACACCAATTACTTGATGAAATATCATTTCAAGACTCTAAATTTTTGTCATTATCTACATCACAGCAAAAAATTGCTAATTAAACAGAATTAGATCATAGTGATACACTGCCAGAGATGATTACGAACAATAAGGAAAGGCGTGTAAATAACCGTTGGGTTTTGGTTAATACGGTACCTTCAGAAGATGAATTATCAATTCTGGCACCTTTACCAAACAATAAAACTTCGGAATCTAACTTTCGGAAGTTATCTATCAAATTAGGTAATAAAAACAGAATGAGAGTCTCAAGAAACAAAAAAGCTCACCTCGCAGAAAGAAAAAGAGGTGTAAAACTCACAAACGATTGCCATATAGAGACCGCAAGAGGCAATTTAGAATCGTACCGACATCGAGGCGATTCATAATCCAATATTTTGACACCAACAAAATATTTTGCAAGGCAGAGTTTGGCCATAGGGAGTTCGTAAGGTATTTAACTCTTACACACGTGTACAAACTGTATTTTAACCGGAAGTTTCTAGCGATGACTCTGCATCGAAATTGGAAGCGCCGCCATCCACTTTCCTATTAGATCATATATGTATAGTCGGGCATTTACATAGATAATGTAATGGTAAAGTGAAGGCTGGTATATCACGCGCGATATTATGAATATACCAGCGTCGTTAGTTAAGTCAATAGCAATTAGGAAAGTATAATATTAAGTTCAGTTTAAAGAAAGGAGGAGGTTAGCTCAACCCCATTCAGATTAGTTAGCAAGTGTACATCAAAACTGCCAACAGCAAAACCATCAAAACGCACTAATGTCATACTGCTCAAAAACATCACGAATGTATCACAGCAACAAAAGCAACCAAACCGTTAAAAATAAACTTTCTTTGACACTACCATAAACATAAGAGTGTTTCCATTGTTTTATTACATTTGCTGCTGTACAGACATAAAATCATCCTGCGCGGATGACGATTTCAACATCACGTGTAACTAGGCATATCTGCGTGAGGAATTTCTTCGGCAAGTGAAATAACGATGACAAGTCAACACTTCATTATAAGTTGAATCTAAATATCCAGACTCCATGACCACCGATGATCACAATCATAAATCACCTTTGTGCAGCTGTACATGGAGATGCAATATACACTGACGGATGTCGAGCAAAACACATGTAAGCCTTTTTGTCGTGGTGTTGTGTTATTCACAAACCCTATTCTCGCCTATAAAATCCATTAAATTAACTAAACGATAATGTAAAACCACGGAAATATATGCTAACGACATTCCAATCATATAAACAAAAATGCAATTCTGTAATCACATATAATTTACATTAAATTGCATACAAAATCATAATCACAATATATACATACATACATATACGTATAATACTTGAGTACAAAAGAAAACTCAAAAATACAGAATATAAAATATCTATCACCTATGTACATATACACACATACGTATAGCATATGAGTACTCGAAAATACAAAGTAACGGGTGATTTTTTAAGAGCTTGAGAACTTTTTTTTTAAAAAAAACGCATAAAATTTGCAAAATCTCATCGGTTCTTTATTTGAAACGTTAGATTGGTCCATGACATTTACTTTTTGAAGATAATTTCATTTAAATGTTGACCGCGGCTGCGTCTTAGGTGGTCCATTCGGAAAGTCCAATTTTGGGCAACTTTTTCGAGCATTTCGGCCGGAATAGCCCGAATTTCTTCGGAAATGTTGTCTTCCAAAACTGGAATAGTTGCTGGCTTATTTCTGTAGACTTTAGACTTGACGTAGCCCCACAAAAAATAGTCTAAAGGCGTCAAATCGCATGATCTTGGTGCCCAACTTACCGGGCCATTTCTTGAGATGAATTGTTCTCCGAAGTTTTCCCTCAAAATGGCCATAGAATCGCGAGCTGTGTGGCATGTAGCGCCATCTTGTTGAAACCACATGTCAACTAAGTTCAGTTCTTCCATTTTTGGCAACAAAAAGTTTGTTAGCATCGAACGATAGCGATCGCCATTCACCGTAACGTTGCGTCCAACAGCATCTTTGAAAAAATACGGTCCAATGATTCCACCAGCGTACAAACCACACCAAACAGTGCATTTTTCGGGATGCATGGGCAGTTCTTGAACGGCTTCTGGTTGCTCTTCACTCCAAATGCGGCAATTTTGCTTATTTACGTAGCCATTCAACCAGAAATGAGCCTCATCGCTGAACAAAATTTGTCGATAAAAAAGCGGATTTTCTGCCAACTTTTCTAGGGCCCATTCACTGAAAATTCGACGTTGTGGCAGATCGTTCGGCTCAGTTCTTGCAGGAGCTGTATTTTATACGGTTTTACACCAAGATCTTTGCGTAAAATCTTCCATGTCGTCGAATAACACAAACCCAATTGCTGCGAACGGCGACGAATCGACATTTCACGGTCTTCAGCAACACTCTCAGAAACAGACGCAATATTCTCTTCTGTACGCACTGTACGCATTCGTGTGGTTGGTTTAATGTCCAATAAAGTAAACTGAGTGCGAAACTTGGTCACAATCGCATTAATTGTTTGCTCACTTGGTCGATTATGTAGACCATAAATCGGACGTAAATCGCGAAACACTTTTCGAACCAACACTGATTTTTGTAATATAATTCAATTATTTGCAAGTGTTGCTCGTTAGTAAGTCTATTCATTATGAAATGTCAAAGCATACTGAGCATCTTTCTCTTTGACACCTTGTCTGAAATCCCGCGTGATCTGTCAAATACTAATGCATGAAAATCCTAACCACAAAAAAATCACCCTTTACATAAAGAAATAATAACAAAAAAACATGTGCGCTATGCGTTTACAAATCAAGTACACAAAATATACAGTAAACAACAACAAAACATAATATGTGTACATAAATATTATTAAGATCGTTACATTTAAAATATTTCCGCGAAACCCAATTTAAATTGCAAATTTGGTACATTTAAATAAAAAATTGTTGAATTTTCGAAATTAAGTTGTTAGTGGAATACTAATAAAAAAATAGTATATAAGATTTTTAATTCAACATGTAAAGTTAGTAAAAATCAGTAGTTCAATCAGGTATTTCAATCAAGTAATAAAAATTCTGGCAGCACAATATACTGAGGTCTTCTAATTTTTGGATATAATAAAATCTGGGTGAGTATAATAAAAAACAACCTACTAACAAACGGGTAACAATTAAGTCAATATCGGTTGACTAACTTTGTATGGAAAAACAAAGTGTAAGGTGAACAAATGACTTGTCATATTAGCCTTACAAATCAACTCTTATTGATTTTAATTTTTATAGTTTCACTAACAACATCCACCTTAAAGGTGTTCTCTAGACCGATTGAATTCACAAATACACTTAACATATTTTAATAAAATTATATCCCGAAATTAGACTAAGACTTACAAAACATAAGACATACAATACCAAACTATAAACACATTACAATATTTACCATAAACACAAACATTACAATATTGGCGCTGTAGAATTCGTACCTGCTGCGACATAATTTTAAGATTTACGCGAACGTATTAAACAATCAAAACCTCTAAGATCGTAAACTTTTCTCATACCAATCTCCCAATTCACACACACATTCGCACTACCATTTAGTTGAACACCCATCCACAAAAAATAAAAAATTCCCCAAAGGTCGAAACACCCCTCTACTCAAATTCAAGCCACACAAAATTCCTCTCGCGTCCCCAAAACTAGTGAAACAATCGTGACAAAAGATCTCAGATGATTAACATAAAAATAATAAACAAAAGAAATAAATGACCGATATACCCCAAGGCTTTAGAAAGTCACGTAAAGTATACCGATCACCGATAAGACTTAGAAGTAGTTCAGACCCCAACTGCCCAAACAAAACTGAAAAAAGCGATCAAATAGAAATCAACACCCCACAACCAGAACAAAACAAAATAATTAACCAGAACCAAATTCAAACGGTAATCGCATCGGCCAACACAAATAAAGCAACACCAGCTAATCGAGAAAGAACACAGTTGGAAGCACTCAAAAACAAGCAAATACACCCCAGAATAGAAGACCCAAACAGGAGAGAAGAACAAAAACTACAAGCTCATAAAACCACAAAACCAGAACCAACACCTAACAAACACGAAAATAATCCAAAAATGGACCAATTTAAAATTCAACAGAGTATTGCAAACTTCGAGCCAGAGTTCAATGGAGAAGACAAGAAACACCAAGCACACAACTTAACGAGATTCTTAGATACCGCCGACAGTATTTATGAAATCCTCACCACGGATCAAGAAAGAAAAATATTCGATCGACTAATTAAACTGAGACTAACAGGAGATGCTTATATAAGGGTCACGCACAGGAACGCCCAAGACTACAAAGAACTGAGAGAAATACTAAGGAACATGTATACAGAACTACACTCACTCGACGAGCTAGAAAGGAGGTTCAGCAGCATACAACAAACCTATGGTGAAAGCATCAGAAATTACGGCTACAGACTTCTCGAAGCTCTCGAACAATATAAAAACGGCTATAGAACTAAATACACCGCTAATAATATAGACGACACCTATCTAAAACACCTCAATGCAAATTCTGTACAACTATTCAAACGAGGCCTGAACAATACCACACTCAAAGAAAAAATAGCTACTATCAAAGCCACCAATATAGATGAAATAATAAACGAAACAGAAACCATCGAGAAGATGTTAACTTGTACAATAAACACAACACATAACACCACAGAACAGACATTCACACCATTTACACCAGCAAGCCAACAGCAAAACACATACGGAAGACCAGCGATCATATGCAACTACTGCCAGAAGATGAACCATACTTGGGACGTATGTCGCACCAGAGTAAACCACGAGAGAGTAAGGAATTCACAACAACACTACGCACACAACATGAACTATCGGAGAAACCACAACACAGTTGGACAACCGCAAAACTCGTACCACACACCTACGCAAGATTCGTATAATAGAACAAATCAGCCACCACGACTATACGCACAGAATGCAGATCAAACTTTCAATCAACAATTACCGACAACATCACATATGCCACATGTCAACCCACAATACAATTACATTCAGCAACGACCGCAAAACCAGTTCATTCCAACGACTAAACAACCGCAATATCTACCAAACCAACGCAGGAGCAACTTTATTCCAAAATATTGCTCACATTGCAAAGTCACAACGGGACACACTTTCGAAGAATGCCAGAATAAGCTCTTCAACAGACAACCAAATCAACAGGTAAATCAAGACAACCAGCACAAACCGCCTGATACCAACATGCTAACTGACACGTTCAACAAAATGCGAATCAACACAATATTCCCGCAGCAACCACAAAGCCATGGCAAAATAAAACAACAAACACAGCCAGAAAACTCCAACGGATCCGATCAGCCATAGGAGAGCCACTGACCTCGGATCCAACACCAACAGTAATACAACAACATTTAACAACAACTACCACACCAGAAAACGAAAACGGATACACTCTCCAAATGGGTATTATTCCAGAAATATACCTAAAAAACTTACGAACAGATAATCATATTAACTCAGAAACTGATCCATTTAATTCAAATTACAAACATACGAGCCCAGACGCTCTCCCCAGTTTTGTAAGCAGGCAAAAGAGCCCAGACGCTCACAACATAATTAATAACCAACCACTAAACAATCATACGAGTCAAGACACTCCCTCTATCCTAGCACGTAAGCAAAAGAGCCAAGACGCTCCAAACACAACAAACATTCAATCATCAACAAAACACAAGAGTCCAAACACTCAGTTCAAACTATTAGCAAACAAACACACGAGCCCAGACGCTCCCCCCAAACAATTACTAGATAAGAAATCGAGCCCAGACGCTTATGACACAAACTCCCGAACACAAACAACTTACTCACAAACAAAAACCGTCGCTACAAGCCCGACGCAAAACAAACTGACAATAGCCACCGTTACAAACCCGGTGAACCAAACGAACTTACAAACTCTCTCACAAATTTCACAAGCCACCGCTACAATACCGGTGCGACAATCGAACAATCGGCAATCAAAAACCACCGCTACAGTCCTGGTACAAAACAAAAACTCACAAACAAACGATAAACAGCCAGATACAACAACTGCAACCCTTACACAAATTATCAACACACAAAACACGAATACACAGACTACAGCTTCCCAAAACGAAACTAGCACCACAATCCCAAAACGGAACAAACTCTCAAACAACATTTCAATTTTTAAAAAATACGCATATAAAACAATTCCCAAAATACAAAACACACTCGAGACAAACACGCGGAAATTCTCATCCGAATTAAAACAAAACTTACTACGTAAAACATACGACTTATCTCAAATTATATAATAAAAACCGTAGTTATTTTATTTTTTTATTTTTATTAAAAATTACCTTATAGTAACAATGATTTATTATTTTAAGAATATTAATTTCGGATTACTCCTTCATCAGTTCTTTTTTAACTCTTTAAGAGTTAAAAAAGAACTGATGAAGGAGTAATCCGAAATTAATATTCTTAAAATAATAAATCATTGTTACTATAAGGTAATTTTTAATAAAAATAAAAAAATAAAATAACTACGGTTTTTTATTATAAACATTTGTAAGTGACAAAATACACAAAAAAGAAAATATGAATAACCATATCAACTCATACTCAAATTATAATTAAACATAAAAACAACAACAAGCTACCACTAACGAACACACTAGAAAACAAGACCGACACCAATACACTCGAAATCGTTACTATCCCAAAAACAGAACAAACCCAGACACACAATATACCGGACCTCGACGAAACAGAACCAGACTTATAACAAAATCTACTCTACCCAGACACCGAATATACGATAAATCTAGCAACAAATTACAAACTATCCCGAGACACAATCTCACCCATCATAAACAAACACAATACACACCTTTTAATTGATTCAGGAGCTGACCTATGTATAATCAAAAAAGACTTCGTAGAACAATTACAAATAGACCACAACGACATTATAACATTAGCAGGAATAGGCGCCGGTTCAATTAAAACACTTGGATCCCTAAACCTTAATCTACAACTTAGCAATAGCTACCACATCTCACATAAATTTTACGTAGTCACAAATGATTTTCCAATTACTGAAAACGGATTACTAGGCCGAGACTTTTTCGACAAGTTCAAGGTAGACATTTCATATGGCACAAGTACCATAAAAATACAACGACACGTTATACCCTTCTCAAACAAATTAAACTAAACAGAATACTCCTACCCAAAAGAAGTGAAACAATTATAGAAATTGCAACCCCTACAAACCAACTCTCAATCTGCCCAGCTACAGAAATACAACCAGGTATCTTCACCCCGCACCTCTTAATTCAACCGACAAACTATAAAGCAAAAATACTCGTAGCCAACACTCTAACAGAAGACGTAGAACTAACAAACATAGAACCAGAATTAGAGAGGATAACAGACGAACTTCACTATCAACACATAAATGACAAACTTGACGACAGGAAAAAACAAATTACAGAAATAATCTCAACAAACTTAAGCTCTGAAAACAACACAGAAGAAAACATGTCAATAATGGAACTATGCCTTCAATACCAAGACATTTTCTTTCTCGAAGGTGACAAATTAACCACAGTAAAAGGTGTTCAACATAATATAAACTTGTATACAGATTCCAAACCCATCCACGTCCAACGCTACAGACTTCCACAAACACATCGCGATGAAATTAATAAACAAGTCAACGAAATGCTAAATGAAGGAAAAATCCAACCAAGTTCAAGTCCTTTCAATAGTCCATTGCTCGCTGTACCCAAGAAACCAGGCGCAGATGGCACACCAAAATGGCGAATAGTCGTCGACTTCAGAAAATTAAATGACATCACAATCGGAGACTCTTTCCCCCTTCCAAATATTAATGACATTTTAGACCAACTCGGTCACGCCCAGTACTTTTCAACACTAGACATGGCTAGTGGTTATCACCAAATTCAAATGAACCCAGCAGATTCATACAAGACAGCATTCAGCACAGACTATGGCCACTTCGAATTTACTCGAATGCCATTCGGTTTAAAAAATTCACAAGCCACGTTCCAGAGAACCATTAACCATGTACTAAGAGGTTTTCAAGGATTAAAAGGTTTCATTTACCTAGATGATGTAATCGTCTACGGAAAAAATCTAAACGACCACAACTCAAAATTACTAGAAGTATTCGAAATTTGCCGACAAAACAGTCTCAAATTACAATGTACGAAATGCCAGTTTCTCAGAAAAGAAATCACTTTTCTCGGTCATCTAATCACTCCAGAAGGAATAAAACCCAACCCTTCCACTGTAAGCGCAGTACAGAATTTCCCAATACCACGAAATGTACGAGAGATACAATCATTCTTAGGTCTCGCGAATTACTATCGCAGATTCATCCCCAGATTCTCAGAGATAGCTGAGCCACTTACAAAACTCACCAGGAAAGGTACACCATTTGTATACTCAGAACAATGCCTAGCAGCTCAAAACACATTAAAACATTGCCTCATAAATCTACCCATCCTCAAATACCCCGACCTAAACAGACCATTTACACTCACCACAGACGCTAGCGAATACAGCCTCGGTGCAGTACTTTCACAAATTTATCAACAAGGAGAACTCCCAGTAGCCTATGCCAGTAGAGCACTCGGTAAATCGGAAAGAAACTACAGCACAATAGAAAAAGAGATGCTCGCCATATATTGGGCAATAAATAATTTCAGACCATATTTATATGGGAAAAAATTCACTATAGTAACTGACCACAAACCCCTAACCGGTAATCTCACAAAAATCCCAAACCGTATACTCAAGTGGAATTTAAAATTATCTGAATATAACTTCGAAACGGTACACAAACCAGGAAAATTTAACACAAACGCCGATGCCCTTAGTCGAATCAAACACCAAGAAATAATACTAGTAGTCACCAGAGCACAAAGCAAAATTATCAATGAACAAAACATCAACACGAATACGAAAACAGACTTTCATCCCCAAACCAACAACCGGATCACACGAAACGCAATGCCTCCAGAAACAACAGCAAAAACAGAAAATACAGATAAACAAACACCGACATACCTCAACAAATCATTACAAAACGAAACGGGTGAAACGGAAACACTGACACACAAACAAAAACAACAAAATACAATCGAAGACTTGAGCAAAATAAATACAAATAACACAAACATAGAAATAGTAAACGATACAAAGAAACGACAACAAATTCTTGACGAATACCACAACCTCCCATTAGGTGGCCACGCAGGTACATGGAGAATGTACAAAAGAATAAAAATGTTATACTATTGGCCAAGGATGTTAATCGACATTAACAGATTCATTAGGAAATGTACGTTATGCAAACGGAACAAAAGTCACAGAAGGACTAAGATGCCACTGCAACTAACAGATACTTCTACTTACCCGTTCCAACGAGTAGTTATAACACCACACCACAAACCACTACAAACTTTACCCCCCATGAACTAATATACGGACGACCAGCACTCATCCCTAGTGCAGTACAGAAGGAACCTGAACCTGTTTACAGCTATGGCGACTACGTAAACGAATTAAAAGCAAGACTACGAGTAGCACACGCAATAGCACGCGAACGGATCATACGGAAAAAACAACAAACAAAAGTATACTACGACAAGAACTCCAAACCCTTAGCATTAGAACCAAACGACACAGTCTGGCTAACTAACGAAAACAGGAAAAACAAGCAAGACGCACGATGGTTAGGTCCATACAAAGTAATACGCATAGATTCACCAGTAAACACCACAATAGAAATCAACCGAAAACACACTAAAGTTCACAACAACCGATTACTCAAACAAAACTGAAACTAATCTAAAAATTTCAAAATTAGGAAAAAATTAACAAACAACCTCTTTGATTTTTTCATACCCATACTCCTAAACTAACAAATTTAAAAAAAAATCAATAAAAAATCTTTTAATCTCTTCATACCACTATTCACTGACTCCTAAACTAACGAATTAACTCCTAAAAACCCAATATTTTTTTTTACGCTTGCAAACTTACGCAAAGCCAACTTTTTTCTTCTCACAATAATACTAACAAATACACTTACAAATGTGAGATGAAACAAGAAATTTTTACTAACATATTAACAAACTAACAAATTAAACACCCCAATCGAAATGAATGAAAAAAGCTACAACACACAACAATCAGTTTATTGTTCTTAGAGTCATACTCTTGTGCCTTCAAATAGAATAACCAAATAACATTCATTCCAATTATTTATTACCCATTAAATATATTTCATTCAACACTTTCGACATTAAAATCTCTCCCACTTACTCATTTCTAAATAAAGATCTCCCAACACTTTACTTATAACACCAACATGTATTAGTATACTTAAGCCAAATTCACCTTAATACCCTAAAATCAATTAATAATCTATTTTTTGTAATCCATCACATAAATCTCATACTTAACATTAAAATATAATCAACATTATCAACATCTACAATTGTATACTAGCGTTAGATACAATTGTATCAACATAGCATATCATTCAATACATTCACAATATTCCCTATCTGTATACAAATTTCATTCAAATGATCAATCATCTTATTCATTAACTGTATACAAATTTCATTCAACATTAATTTCAACGGGTTATGTTGAAACCATGAATACATATTATTCGACAATCATAAAATAAGTATACTACCTAAACGGAGATCATAAAATAAAATAGCTCTATGAGTCAAAATTTCTCATTTTAAGACAAAAAACAAAGAAAGAATCCAGATCGAAATCTGACAACGACGAAACAGAAAAATACGCCACATCAACAAGATGATCTAGCATCAAAGAGCAGCATCGACAACAATTACAAAGCAGCAGCAAACAACATCGAAACGAGCATCGTAAACCGCATCAAAATAACGTTGAAAACAGCATCAAAATCATATCGAAAAAATCCAGCATTGAATACACCAGACAGATACACTCATCTCACCCCATCATTAATATATAATAATAATTTCAAAACAAAGATTGAACCATACAATGAGAAAAGCAGCAGCTCAAAAAAAAAAAAAAAATCCAAAACAAACGAGACATTTAGTATTTAATACATTTAGTATTTAAGCAACAAGTCAAAAAGCCCAGCAGCTCAACAAACAAAACTAAGACGAGACCAGCTCATCCCAACCTAGCATGTAAGCAACAACAAAAAAGGAGTCCAGACACTCATCAAATAAACAAAACGAGCCCAGCCGCTGAAAAGAAATAAAATCAACAAGTAAACCAAACTTCGAACAATCATCTAAAGTTTCTCAATGTCAAGAAAATTAAAAACCAACATAGAAGAAGCGTGACCAGTAAAACAATCAATACGAAAGCTCAATCCTGAAAACAACAAACTCATCAACAATCGACTATCAGATAAGGACCATCGCGACAATTCCGGTGCGCAGCATAGATTAATCAACAAACGATAACAACTAAAACCTGTCATCATAAATCTCAATAACCAGTACAAATTCAACGTCAAGCAGTACTAAAGTTACAAAGGAAGATGCCAAACGCGAATTCATCATCAAGCAAAATCTACAAGTATTAATCGAGATGCACAACAAAAATTTATCACCTACACCTACAAATTACGATGCACAACACAAATTAATCATCACAAATAACCTGCTCATCAACCATCAAACAACAGTAAACAAACGCAAAAAAAAAAAAATTTGTAAAAACATAAATAGATCTTAATCAGATCCCCTTCAGGAAAAATACTATACTATATTTTTAGTTATACCACTGAGTAGGACTTTAAATAGAGAGAGAATGTCTTCGTTAAAACCATGCATATGCATTAAAATTTCGGATTTGTTATGAGATTTTAATGCGAAGTTATGAAAGGTGTGTATACATCTGTTTCTTTCTGTTGTTTATGACTCCTACTGTTTTACTTGGTTTCGTATTATGGAGAGTAATAATCAAAAACTAAACAAAAATAATACACAAATATTTAAAGGCGGGACTAAACATTTTCATTACTATTTTGTTCATTTTTTATATTAATTTTTGTCGATATTATGTACAGTAAGTCACTTAAATATTAATTTTTATTTTAAAGAATTAAAGGGTGTTTTTTTAGGAGGTTTGTTTTTCCGATAGATGTCGTTTTATTTTATGACAGTTGTTTTGACAGCTCAAAGTGGCATTTCTACTCAGTATTGTTTGGCAAATCATTATGAATAGGTTAACTCCAGAACAACGTTTTCAAATCGTGGAAATTTATTTTCAAAATCAGTGTTCAATTAAAAATGTTTATAGAGCACTTCGTGAATTTTATGGTGCACATAATCGTCCGTCAGAGACCACCATAAAGAACGTAATTACCAAATTTCGGTCTACATTCACTCTTTTGGATGCCAAGCCACCGACAAGAATGAGAAGAGTTCGTACAGAAGAAAATATTGCTGTCGTTGAGGCCAGTGTCGAAGAAAACGACAATTTATCGATTCGTCGTCGTGCTCAGCAAATTGGACTTTGTCCATCGACTTTATGGAAAATTTTACGTAAAGATTTGGGTTTGGTGCCATACAAAATTCAATTGGTGCAAGAATTAAAGCCACACGACCATCGTTTGCGCCGTGAATTCAGTGATTGGTCGTTAAATCAATTGAACGAAGATCCATTTTTTTACCGTAAAATTCTCTTCAGTGATGAGGCGCATTTTTGGTTAAATGGATACGTCAACAAACAAAATTGTCGCATTTGGAGCAAAGATAATCCACACGCCGTTCTAGAATTACCAATGCATCCTGATAAATGTACTGTTTGGTGCGGTCTATGGGCTGGTGGGATCATCGGTCCATATTTCTTTAAAAATGAGGAAGGACGACGCGTTACCGTGAATGGAAATCGATACAGAACCATGTTAAATGAGTTTTTGTTGTCAAATCTTGAAGATATGGATATGAATGAAATGTGGTTTCAACAAGATGGTGCCACTTGCCATACAGCACGTGAAACAATCGACTTATTGAAAGAAACTTTCAACGACAACATTATTTCGAGAAATGGTCCGGTGAATTGGCCTCCGCGTTCGTGCGATTTGACGCCACTCGATTACTTTTTGTGGGGATACGTGATGTCATTGGTTTATGTGGATAAACCTCAATCGATTGACGCTTTGGAAACCAATATTCAACGTGTCATTGCTGACATACGCCCTCAAATGCTTGAAAAAGTGCTGGAAAATTGGACCTCCAGAATGACATTTGTGAAAAATAGTCGTGGTAGCCATATGCCAGAAATTGTGTTTAAATGTTAAATGCCAAAAAATTATCTACCAAATAAAAAAAAATTTTGGTCATTTCATAATTTTATATGTTTTATTCAAAAAAAAAATCGGCAACCTCTTAAAAAAACACCCTTTATAAACATCGGAAATCGACACTATTAAATATTAAGTCACTTACTGTATAATACACAAAACAAACTAAACATTTGTTTTTTCTCGTTTTTCTCAATATTCGCTATGAATTAACCACGCAGCAGCCGTATTGAAAATCTAAATCACATGAAACATGTTGTACACGGCAACATTACACACCAATTATATTTCGATTACGAGAAAAAAATACAAAATACTATATAAGCGAAAATGTAAATATGGAAGGAAAATGCAAAACCTTGATCATGAATGAACGGATACAGTCTGTACATCACATATTTGATACAAGTGATGTAAGATCACACAAGTGACTATTTTAGTATTCATCAAAATAATATTTAATTATTTATAAAAAAATTAACTCTACGAACACGATTTACCATTTTTTGGTTTGTTTTCGGTACAAAAACAACAATATTTAATTATTTTACTTTCCAATCTAGGTAGGAAGAAAATAAAATATTTCCAATTCATAAAAATTGAGATCAAATACGATGACTCAGTAAAGGTACAAAAGTCATGAGTTTAAAATGTTCATAATGACTGAATATTACTACATTTAAAACTTTTTGACCACAAGATTTTTCGAAGATAATATGCGATTGGAAATTTGTTCAAAAATAATACAATAAAACTTGTACAAAACGTAAGTTAATAATGTATTTTATTTTTAACTGGTTAGTATTCTGAGCCTTTTTGATATTTGGTTTGAAGCTGGGATCTTTGGCTTATTTTTCGATTTTTGAAATTCCCCTTTGTGTAAAGACCATTTCGAATTTTTTCGTATTAGCACCAGAACAAAAAAATTTATTAAAGTTCTTAAATGCCCATAGCAAGGACTAACATTTTCCGGAGGTAAAAATTCTGGAAAATCCCGTTTTACAACACTTATACAACATTCCGTAATTTTCGAAGCGATATTTTGTAAATGACAGTCTTTTACAAACATTTGTTCGTATATAGCTACAATAATATATGATACTTCTGCATATTCGGTCGTTGGTGCTTTAAGTGATCCAAATTTAGTTGTTTTATTATAATTTTTTTCTGTTATAAACGTTTCAGCAGTTGTTGTTATATTATCTTCCCCTTTAATTAATTTGATCCGACATTCGTTGCAGTCAATTTTTTTAAAGGCACAATAACCAGCATAATATAATATTGCATTTTGTTTCAGAATGGTATTACTTATATCGTAGAGTATCTCACATTCTTCTGGCATGGTTTCTTCTTCGCCTTGCAACAAACTGGCCTTATAGTCCTTCTGGAACGTGTCCCATTCTAGCTCTACCATGTTGCCATCATCTGCTATACAATTTGAATATTCACTTTTGAACAACAGTTTCACAACTATTATGTTCGCAAAGTGAACTCCTATCTCGTAGCTGCTAGGTGTATAGTTGTATCCTCCCTTTCCTCTTAGGCGAGAAAAAAAATTTTCCAAACCATCCTGATTGGTTTTCCCGACAAGGATGTATTCTACAGCGTAATTGGAACTCAAATAATCTATAAGCATAAGTTGTGCGTTTATAGTCATTTGAAGGCCTTTAATAAATTTAAAATAGTTTTAATTTTTTGATAGAATCGTTAAATTATTCAAGAAATCTAAACTGTCTTTTAAATAAGCATATATCTTATTATTCGTGGTTAAAGCTTGTTCAAATGGTGCAGTCGAAGAAAAATTTCTGGAGTTTAAACAATCGAATATATTATTAAAGCGTTCGATAAAATAAGCGGTTGGTATTGCATTTTCAATATATGGTTCCAAAATTTCCGGGCAAGTCTGTAAAGCGGTTCGTATTGCACAACATACTGTATTACTTAACAGTTGGGCTGCTAATGAGACGTTCATTCTCTCGAAACTTGTGGGATTTAAATGTTTGCGCGTTAATTTTGGCAAAACCTTGCATTTTTCGGTTGTATCGCGATTAAAAATTTGACGTACTACGTTTATGTCGGCTACACCATAATCTGCATGTGCGATTTGGTTACTTATAAAAGCATTTCGGGCGCTTTTAATTAAGTGAGGTGGATCATATTGCGTAAAAAATTTTTTATCACCAAAATTGAAATATGGTGTTTCAGCACTAACACCTAAATTTTTATACGCCTGCATATTAATAGCGCCTTGATCACAGGTCAACATTACAACATTTAAATTTAGCTTCTCGCAGATTTTAATATTATCTTTTAGTAGTTGACATAAATTTTCAGCAGTAAAAGAACTGTTAATGAGTACGTAGTTTAAAACATACTTCCAATCGCCTAATAATGAACGTACGAGGAAAAATAAGGCTGAAGTCGCGAGTTTATTTGTTCTTTGGTGTCCATCATCGTAAAACCCTTCAATTCTGTCCAATAACAAGTTATGCGTCAAATCTTGTTTGATCGTTATCTCGTCAAAACTGAGGACGCAGATCTTGGACGATGCCGGTAAATTTAGGAAAAAAAAACTTGTGTTGTTCCATAAGTACCTCATTAATTCCCGGCGGTATATATTTAATGGGTGACCACTTGTACACGGAAGATATCGATGGCAACTTTAGATGTAAAACGTTCAACAAATATTTATACGTTGCTGCAGATTTGTAATACAGACACTGCGCGAAAGTTTTCTCGTGGTTTGTGTAATAGAAACTTTGTTTCAGTAGTAGTTTGCTAACGTTTTTAGTATTCTCGTTTACATTGAGATTATCGATGACATCATCGATAGTAGCTACTTTTTTTTTATTATATTTTATTTTGAGATTGGTAAAGTTTCGCTGACATCTTTTATTTGCCGCTTTTAACATTTCACACTTTTTCTTTAAAGTTTGTAATTTTGCTTTATACACATTTAGTTGTTTAGATTTGTTTGCGCAATTTGGACATTCGTTGGGTTCAGTTTCATCACAATGTACGCAATTTATTGAATTTATTAATTTTAAAAATACTACCTCCTCGTCAACAGGTTCACATTGAGTGCCAATAGAAACTGGTTTTTGAATATGAACCGGAAATTCAAATTGACCATGCGGCTCACTTTCAAAATTTGGAATAGATGTTGATATATTTAAACAAGGGGTCGCATTCCTTGTAAGACGAGCGTGACCGATATGTTCTGGACGAAAGTGAATCTGACACACAAAATTGTGTACATTTTTTATTTCACCAGGATTCAGACCAATTGCAGTTAACCAGACACCTCTTCTTGATGGTTCACTTGGAAGATTGTAAAACTTAATATCAGATTGAGCCGACTTAGATTTACAATTTGGTACAATACAAGATACTCTTCTCTGGTCACGATTCACTAGAAATGTTTGGAAGATTATTTTAAATTTAAACAATATTTAGGTGTTGTTCGGGATTCTAGAACCCGTTACTTCCCAATCCAAACGCCAAGGCTCTACCACTGTGCCATTTGGTCGGTTACCAAATATTCTTACTTTTTGTAGGTTTTTTTTATTAAGTAACGGATAGATAAACTATGTATGAATATAGGAAGGATATAATTATTATAAACAAAACAATTTTGATCGGGGCAATTGAAACAATAGAATATTATTTATTCGCAAACCTAATACGCAGAACTGATTTCAGAAATATAATTTTGGAAGTACATACATATTTCATATTTTATTAGTTTGTATATATTTCAAAATAACGGAATATTTTATGATGATGATTTTCTTCTTGTTTTTATTCAAGTATTTTATTATAAATGAGAGTAGGAGAGCTGCATTTTGAAAATATTGATAAAATTGTCGGATTTTTCAATTTTGAACAAATGAATTTGTTTATAAATACGATCGAGTATCGTGCATATAAAACATATGTTCATATGACTATGTATAGGTACAGGAAATTACCTATCGGCTTTCTCTCTTTAACATAAGGTTTTAGATATTTATTAAAATTAAAATAGATTGAAATAGGACGTTATATTAAAAGTTCCATAAAAAATCGTTTATGTGTGTGTTACATTTTTCTAAATTCAATAGCAATTAATAATAAAAGTCAATTAGTGCTTTCCAATTGCATAATTGCATTATTTTAATTTAAAAAGAATAAAAAACACACATATGTTGAAATGCACTAACCAACACAACATTAAGCGAATGAACAATATTGCTTTACGAACTATCAAGCAAAACAAAGATAATTCGATATCATTGTTTTATTTGAACAAAATATGAATGTCATTCAATGACATTGAATGTAGAAATTTCAGATTTGTTTCGCTTATTTATTCTTATTGAAGATCGGGAAATAATTTTCGGCATGAACCAAAGTCGCTGAAGTTAGCCCGAACCCAAATATTTTTGGTTGTTGTCTTAGATAAGTGTAGTTATCCCGAAAAAGTGTAAATAGTAAAAAAATGTAGCCTCATCCCGAAAAAATTGAAAAATGAAAAATTAAAGCAATTTTAAAAAAAAATATTAAAATGTAAAATAGTGTTTTCGAAGCAGTAGAAAACAAAAACATGAATTTTAAATAATATTAAAGCCACAAAGCAAAAAAGATAAATACTGTTTAAAATTAAATTATGCATAAATTATACACCGAAAAATGATCTCCATATACTGTCATACAACGGGATAAACGGCTAAATAAACCAAAGTACTGACTACGATGTAGAAACTACCCTATGTCCATATCAGGTGGAAATAACCTGTTTTTATTTGTCTATTTAACAGAAAAACGATTTTTTGTGTATAGTTACCACAGGCCCACATTAAATTCTGAACTCAAATACCTAGAGATATAGCCACCCAATGGTGTATCCGGTCAGATAGGCCAATGTACTGACTACGACGTAGAAACTACCCTATGTCCATATCAGGTGGAAATAACCTTTCTTTATTTGTTTATTTAACCGAAGAGCGATTTTTTGTGTAGTTACCATGGACCCACATTAAATTTTGTACTGAAATACCTAGAGATATAGCCACCCAATGGCGTACACGGTCAGATAGGCCAATGTACTGACTACGACGTAGAAACTACCCTATGTCCATATCAGGTGGAAATAACCTGATTTTTGGTTTGTTTATGTAACCGAAAAGCGATTTTTTGTGTAGTTACCATTGACAAACATTAAATCCTGTACTGAAATACCTAGAGATATAGCCACACAATGGCGTAAACGGCCAGATAGGTTAATGTACTGACTAAGACGTAGGAACTACCCTATGTCCATATCAGGTGGAAATAACCTGTTTTTATTTGTCTATTTAATCGAAAAGCGATTTTTTGTGTAGTTACCACAGGCCCACATTAAATTCTGAACTCATATACCTAGAGATATAGCCACCCAATGGCGTACACGGCCAGATAGGCATATGCACTAGCTAAGACGTACAAAGCACCCTCTGTCCATATCAGGTGGAAATAACCTGTTTTTTGGTTTGTTTATGTAACCGAAAAGCGATTTTTTGTGTAGTTACCATGGGCCCACATTAAATTCTGTACTGAAATAACTAGAGATATAGCCACCCAATGACGTACACGGTCAGATCGGCCATTGCACTAGCTAAGACGTACAAACCACCCTAGGTCAATATCAGGTGGAAATAACCTTTCTTTATTTGTTTATTTAACCGAAGAGCGATTTTTTGTGTAGTTACCACAGGCCCACATTAAATTCTGAACTCAAATACCTAGAGATATAGCCACCCAATGGCGTACATGGCCAGATAGGCCAATGCACTAGCTAAAACGTACAGACCACTCTAGGTCAATATCAGGTGGAAATAACCTAACTTTATTTATTTATTTAACCGAAGAGCGATTTTTTGTGTAGTTACCATGAACCCACATTAAATTTTGTACTGAAATACCTAGAGATATAGCCACCCAATGGTGTATCCGGTCAGATAGGCCAATGTACTGACTACGATGTAGAAACTACCCTATGTCCATATCATGTGGAAATAACCTATTTTTTGGTTTGTTTATGTAACCGAAAAGCGATTTTTTGTGTAGTTACTATGGGCCCACATTAAATTCCGTACTGAAATACCTAGAGATAAAGCCACTCAATGACGTACACGGTCAGATCGGCCATTGCACTAGCTAAGACGTACAAACCACCCTAGGTCAATATCAGGTGGAAATAACCTTTCTTTATTTGTTTATTTAACCGAAGAGCGATTTTTTGTGTAGTTACCACAGGCCCACATTAAATTCTGAACTCAAATACCTAGAGATATAGCCACCCAATGGCGTACATGGCCAGATAGGCCAATGCACTAGCTAAAACGTACAGACCACCCTAGGTCAATATCAGGTGGAAATAACCTAACTTTATTTGTTTATTTAACCGAAGAGCGATTTTTTGTGTAGTTACCATGGACCCACATTAAATTTTGTACTGAAATACCTAGAGATAAAGCCACCCAATGGTGTATCCGGTCAGATAGGCCAATGTACTGACTACGATGTAGAAACCACCCTAAGTCCATATCAGGTGGAAATAACCTGTTTTTTGGTTTGTTTATGTAACCGAAAAGCGATTTTTTGTGTAGTTACCATGGGCCCACATTAAATTCTGTACTGAAATAACTAGAGATATAGCCACCCAATGGCGTACACGGTCAGATCGGCCATTGCACTAGCTAAGACGTGCAAACCACCCTAGGTCAATATCAGGTGGAAATAACCTTTCTTTATTTGTTTATTTAACCGAAGAGCGATTTTTTGTGTAGTTACCATGGACCCACATTAAATTCTGTACTGAAATAACTAGAGATATAGCCACCCAATGACGTACACGGTCAGATCGGCCATTGCTGAGATTTCTACATCGTAGTCAGTACATTGGCCTATCTGACCGGATACGCCATTGGGTGGCTATATCTCTAGGTATTTCAGTACAGAATTTAATGTTTGTCCATGGTAACTACACAAAAAATCGCTTTTCGGTTACATAAACAAACCAAAAAACAGGTTATTTCCACCTGATATGAACATAGGGTAGTTTCTACATCGTAGTCAGTACATTAGCCTATCTGACCGGATACACCATTGTGTGGCTATATCTCTAGGTATTTCAGTACAAAATTTAATGTGGGTCCATGGTAACTACACAAAAAATCGCTCTTCGGTTAAATAAACAAATAAAGTTAGGTTATTTCCACCTGATATTGACCTAGGGTGGTCTGTACGTTTTAGCTAGTGCATTGGCCTATCTGGCCATGTACGCCATTGGGTGGCTATATCTCTAGGTATTTGAGTTCAGAATTTAATGTGGGCCTGTGGTAACTACACAAAAAATCGCTCTTCGGTTAAATAAACAAATAAAGAAAGGTTATTTCCACCTGATATTGACCTAGGGTGGTTTGTACGTCTTAGCTAGTGCAATGGCCGATCTGACCGTGTACGTCATTGAGTGGCTATATCTCTAGGTATTTCAGTACGGAATTTAATGTGGGCCCATGGTAACTACACAAAAAATCGCTTTTCGGTTACATAAACAAACCAAAAAATAGGTTATTTCCACATGATATGGACATAGGGTAGTTTCTACATCGTAGTCAGTACATTGGCCTATCTGACCGGATACACCATTGGGTGGCTATATCTCTAGGTATTTCAGTACAAAATTTAATGTGGGTTCATGGTAACTACACAAAAAATCGCTCTTCGGTTAAATAAATAAATAAAGTTAGGTTATTTACACCTGATATTGACCTAGAGTGGTCTGTACGTTTTAGCTAGTGCATTGGCCTATCTGGCCATGTACGCCATTGGGTGGCTATATCTCTAGGTATTTGAGTTCAGAATTTAATGTGGGCCTGTGGTAACTACACAAAAAATCGCTCTTCGGTTAAATAAACAAATAAAGAAAGGTTATTTCCACCTGATATTGACTTAGGGTGGTTTGTACGTCTTAGCTAGTGCAATGGCCGATCTGACCGTGTACGTCATTGAGTGGCTTTATCTCTTGGTATTTCAGTACGGAATTTAATGTGGGCCCATAGTAACTACACAAAAAATCGATTTTCGGTAAGATAAACAAACCAAAAAACAGATAATTTCCACCTGATATGAACAGAGGGTGCCTTGTACGTCTTAGCTAGTGCATTGGCCTATCTGACCGTGTACGCCATTGAGTGGCTATATCTCTAGGTATTCCAGTACAAAATTGAATGTGGGTCCATGGTAACTACACAAAAAATCGCTTTTCGGTTACATAAACAAACCAAAAAAAATGTTATTTCCACCTGATATGGATATAGGGTAGTTCCTACGTCGTAGTCAGTACATTGGCCTATCTGACCGTGTACGCCATTGGGTGGCTATATCTATAGGTATTTCAGTACAGAATTTAATGTGGGCCCATAGTAACTACACAAAAAATCTCTTTTCGGTAAGATAAACAAACCAAAAAACAGGTCATTTCCACCTGATATGAACAGAGGGTGCTTTGTACGTCTTAGCTAGTGCATTGGCCTATCTGACCGTGTACGCCATTGGGTGGCTATATCACTAGGTATTTCAGTACAAAATTTAATGCGGGTCCATGGTAACTACACAAAAAATCGTTTTTCGGTTAAATAAACAAATAAAGAAAGGTTATTTCCACCTGATATGGACAGAGGGTGCTTTGTACGTCTTAGCTAGTGCATTGGCTCATCTGGCCGTGTACGCCATTGGGCGGCTATATCTCTAGGTATTTGAGTTCAGAATTTAATGTGGGCCTGTGGTAACTACACAAAAAATCGCTTTTCGATTAAATAGACAAATAAAAACAGGTTATTTCCACCTGATATGGACATAGGGTAGTTCCTACGTCTTAGTCAGTACATTAACCTATCTGGCCGTTTACGCCATTGGGTGGCTATATCTCTAGGTATTTCAGTGCAGAATTTAATGTGGGCCCATAGTAACTACTCAAAAAATCTCTTTTCGGTTACATAAACAAACCAAAAAACAGGTTATTTCCACCTGATATGGACATAGGGTAGTTTCTACGTCGTAGTCAGTACATTGGCCTATCTGACCGGATACACCATTGGGTGGCTATATCTCTAGGTATTTGAGTTCAGAATTTAATGTGGGCCTGTGGTAACTACACAAAAAATCGTTTTTCTGTTAAATAGACAAATAAAAACAGGTTATTTCCACCTGATATGGACATAGGGTAGTTTCTACATCGTAGTCAGTACTTTGGTTTATTTAGCCGTTTATCCCGTTGTATGACAGTATATGGAGATCATTTTTCGGTGTATAATTTATGCATAATTTAATTTTAAACAGTATTTATCTTTTTTGCTTTGTGGCTTTAATATTATTTAAAATTCATGTTTTTGTTTTCTACTGCTTCGAAAACATTATTTTACATTTTAATATTTTTTTTTTAAAATTGCTTTAATTTTTCATTTTTCAATTTTTTCGGGATGAATTTACTTACACTTTTTCGGGATGACTACACTTATCTAAGACAACAACCAAAAATATTCGGGTTCGGGCTAACTTCAGCTACTTCATGAACCAACTAACTTGAAATTTGAATAAGAAAAACTATGGGTTGGGTAAAATGTAGAACAAAATTTGGCATTGCAAAATGGTTTTAATTGAGATATTTGAAAATAGAAATTTAAAATTCATCTACAATTTTGATAGAATATTTACTATCGCAAAACTTGTTCATCTGATTAAATTATTATTTGTGCCATTTCCCAAATATTTATTTTGTCTTTCTTCGGTATCCAAATCCAAACTAATTTTAAAAATATCATAAAACGGGAGGGGCAAAAAATAGGTGATGAGAAAAGAATTGCATCGAAAGAAGAAGAAGAAGATATACATAGTAAATCTATTGTTTTAGACGCTACGCGTGTTTTATTTATTTTTAATATTTACACTGTTCGTTAAAAAGAGACATTCAAATATGTATATTGCTATTCATTTAATCGCATTAAAGAATTCACGAAAAAATGTAAAGAAAAAAGTTTATCATTTTTCGTCCATACAAATTCTCTCTCTTATGTTCTCCTCAGTGGTTATACTATAATTTTAAGTTCACTCTCAATTCACTCATTTTATTAAAATATAATTACATTTACCTAAAACAAAAATCATTTTATCAACCAAAAATCTATTGAGATATTTCATTTATATTAAATCATTCATTTTAATTAATAATTTATTTAGATAAATTAATCTATCATAGTAAACTTTTAATACAAAAAAAAAGAAGCATTTTGCAAATAGATATCATATTAAATTAAAACTCGAAATTTATCAAGTTTATATTACATTAACTCATTACTTTCTAATTCATTAATATATAAATATCAATCACAAAAAATTACAAATTAAATACCAACAAAAAAAAATAAAGTAAAACAAAACGATTAAATATTTCTAGATGTAAAGTAAAAACATAAATTTTTTTCAAGCAAAATTGATATCTGTAAACAATAGCTATATCTATAAATTCATACAACAAACCTATAGAAAATTCAACAATTCCATATTTCATACAAAAAATAAAATCCCTTACAGGAATTTTATTTTTTTTCATTGAAAGGGAAGGTGTTGTGTTATTCACAAATCCTATTCTCGCCTATAAAATCCATTAAATTAACTAAACGATAATGTAAAACCACGGAAATATATGCTAACGACATTCCAATCATATAAACAAAAATGCAATTCTGTAATCACATATAATTTACATTAAATTGCATACAAAATCATAATCACAATATATACATACATACATATACGTATAATACTTGAGTACAAAAGAAAACTCAAAAATACAGAATATAAAATATGTATCACCTGTGTACATATACACACATACGTATAGCATATGAGTACTCGAAAATACAAAGTACATAAAGAAATAATAACAAAAAAACATGTGCGCTATGCGTTTTCAAATCAAGTACACAAAATATACAGTAAACAACAACAAAACATAATATGTGTACATAAATATTATTAAGATCGTTACATTTAAAATATTTCCGCGAAACCCAATTTAAATTGCAAATTTGGTACATTTAAATAAAAAATTGTTGAATTTTCGAAATTAAGTTGTTAGTGGAATACTAATAAAAAAATAGTATATAAGATTTTTAATTCAACATGTAAAGTTAGTAAAAATCAGTAGTTCAATCAGGTATTTCAATCAAGTAATAAAAATTCTGGCAGCACAATATACTGAGGTCTTCTAATTTTTGGATATAATAAAATCTGGGTGAGTATAATAAAAAACAACCTACTAACAAACGGGTAACAATTAAGTCAATATCGGTTGACTAACTTTGTATGGAAAAACAAAGTGTAAGGTGAACAAATGACTTGTCATATTAGCCTTACAAATCAACTCTTATTGATTTTAATTTTTATAGTTTCACTAACAACATCCACCTTAAAGGTGTTCTCTAGACCGATTGAATTCACAAATACACTTAACATATTTTAATAAAATTATATCCCGAAATTAGACTAAGGCCGGGTTGCACAGAAAAATCACTAACGGCCGGTTAGTTGTGCGCCAGTTAAATGTTTTATATGAAATTTGTTTTCGCAGTCAGAAAAAAATCAACGCTAACTTGATTAAATATATTTTATTCCGTGGAAATATTTAGCTTGCATATAAATATTTAAATGGCCAATTTTAATTGAATAACTTTTTAACTAATCGTTAAATATTTCCATGGAATAAAATAAATTTAATCAAGTTAGCGTTGAGTTTTTTCTGACTGCGAAAACAGATTTCATATAAAACATTTAACTGGCGCACAACTAACCGGCCGTTAGTCATTTTTCTGTGCAACCGGCCATAAGACTTACAAAACATAAGACATACAATACCAAACTATAAACACATTACAATATTTACCATAACCACAAACATTACAATAGTGGGAACCGTCGTTAATGCAAACACTCCTGTAACTCCCAAAATAATTAAGATGTAGACCAAATAAGATTGTCGAAAGTACTAGAGGATGAGAGCTGTAAAAATATCACAAAATCAGTTCCAGTGAAAAAGGAACAAGTCATATTTGTTGTTATACAAGACATCAAATTTATACCAAAATACGATGAAGCCTACCTGCTAGACCAGGTAGACCAACTCAAATTAATTTTCCGCTAGTGGTTCCACCGTTTAGTAATATCGGAAAACTCGGAAAAACCGAATTTATTTCATAACCCCGGTTATGTGTTCAAATATCCTTAATCCTAACTACCAGAGGCCCTACTTTTTGGAAAATGTAAATGATTTTCCGTTCGCACAGGCCTAGACCAACTCAAATTAATTTTCCGCTAGTGGTTCCGCCATTTAGTAATATCGGAAAACTCGGAAAAACCGAATTTATTTCATAATCCCGGTTATGTGTTCAAATATTCTTAATCCTAACTACCAGAGGCCCTACTTTTTGGAAAATGTGAATGATTTTCCGTTCACACAGGCCTAGACCAACTCAAATTAATTTTCCGCTAGTGGTTCCGCCGTTTAGTAATATCGGAAAACTCGGGAAAACCGAATTTATTTCATAACCCCGGTTATGTGTTGAAATATGCTTAATCGTAACTACCAGAGGCCCTACTTTTTGGAAAATGTGAAAATTTTCCGTTCACACAGGCCTAGACCAACTCAAATTAATTTTCCGCTAGTGGTTCCGCCGTTTAGTAATATCGGAAAACTCAGAAAAACCGAATTTATTTCATAATCCCGGTTATGTGTTCAAATATCCTTAATCCTAACTACCAGAGGCCCTACTTTTTGGAAAATGTGAATGATTTTCCATTCACACAGGCCTAGACCAACTCAAATTTATTTTCCGCTAGTGGTTCCGCCGTTTAGTAATATCTGAAAACTCGGGAAATCCGAATTTATTTCATAACCCCGGTTATGTGTTCAAATATCCTTAATCCTAACTACCAGAGGCCCTACTTTTTGGAAAATGTGAATGATTTTCGGTTCACACAGGCCTAGACTAACTCAAATTAATTTTCCGCTAGTGGTTCCGGCGTTTAGTAATATCGGAAAACTCGGAAAACCCGAATTTATTTCATAATCCCGGTTATGTGTTCAAATATCCTTAATCCTAACTACCAGAGGCCCTACTTTTTGGAAAATGTGAACGATTTTCCGTTCACACAGGCCTAGACCAACTCAAATTAATTTTCCGCTAGTGGTTCCGCCGTTTAGTAATATGGGAAAATTAGAAAAACCAGATAATATATTTAATAACTCCGAATTTGTGTTCAAATATTTTTAATTCATAATTTTTGGAAATTGTGTTAATTTCATGATCTGCAAGAGTCTTACTCTAATTGACTAGCCAGTTATGATTTTGCATATATTTATTTTACTCGTTTATATGAAGTTACCTAATTTATTCGATTTTACGAATTTTACACATTCATACAGATATTTTTATTATTGTTGTTGGGTTTTAGGAATAATTTTTTTTTTAGGATAAACTTCACAACCGTACCTAAATTGACAGTTTGGTTTGGTTTTTGGTCTGGTGAAATCATCGGTCCGTATTTTTTCCGAAATGAAGCTTGTAACACCGATGATAACCAACTTTTTATGGCCGAAATTGGAAGAAGTTGATCTTGACAACATTTGGTTCCAACAAGACTGGGCTACGTGCCACACAGTAAGTGCAACAATTGAATTATTGCGAGAAAAGTTTGGAGATTCGATTATTTCAAGAAATTGTGATATTGAATGGCATCCAAGAAGTTGTGATTCGACACCATTAGACTATTTCTTGTGGGGTTATTGAAGTTATTGGTCTTTAGCAATAAACCAAACTCTCTTCTAGCTTTACTAGTCAATATTGAACGTGCTATTCATAACATACGACTTGATTTAGTGGAAAAAGTGCTCGAAAGTTGGATTCATTGAATTCGTTCCTGCAGAAGAAGTCGTGGAGGCCATTTGAATGACGTTTTATTCAGAACATAATTGCATCGATTGTACTTCACATTAAATAAAAACATTTCAATTTCCTTAACAATTAGTGGAAAACCCTTTACATAAATCATGAAGTGTGTTAAATTTGAACATTTATTAGTAAACGAGGCGTGAAAAGAAACATTGATCTATCTCTAAATCGTGAACTTCAATTGAAAAAAAACTTCTAACACGTTTTTATTTTATTTACTGTTAAAAAATACTTCTACTTCTATACTTGAGTAAATATTTTGCATACAAAATTGGACACAATGATTATATTAATCCTCAAAATTTTAATTTCGCTTACAACAAATTGTTATTTATAATTTTCTAAAAATTTTGGTTAGAGGATGGAAAAAAATCTTGCCGAGTTCTATCCGACATAGCCAATATAAACTTTAATCCGGAACATCACAAAAAATTTATGTGTGGTTTCCAATTCTCAAATATAATCAAGTTCGCAAAACGAAACATGTAAATCGTTTACATGGCTCAAGGAAGTAGAATTAATAGCTTCTTCATTAGGCCAAGAGTACAAATCATTAGGCCAAGCGTCAACATTTTTTAAATAATTTTCCAAAAAATTGTAAAAAGTTGAGACACGAAGTGGATGAAAACGAAAATAAAAAAAATATTGTACTGTAGAAATTTTGCAAGCAGTCTAAAAATTTATAGATAGGACAACATTTAGATTTTCAGAAATAATTTAATTTAATTTTTTCAGTTCAAATTAAAAATCTGTAACAGTTTGTCTGTGGTCCTATATAATAGAAGTCACTCTTTACACGTTCGGATTTTAATTCATTTTAAATGTCGGTATATCGACTCGAACGATATCGACTAAAAACTACCTAAATACCAATATTACCTAAATGTTTATGGTTAAGGATACCGTATTTTTTTATAAATATAAATGTACCCTTTAATAATTTTTGTTGTAAATAATTCTAAATCTTTATTGTTACCAATTAACATAATTGATTTCATTGAATTTCTTGTAATGTATATTTAGGATCTGAACTATAAATTTTACCGCCGTAATTTACTTAATTAGCTTAACCCATCCTGTTTGTTAGGATACACTCGTATATATAAAGTTGAATTTCCGATTCATCGCATAAAACATTTTCCTGATTTTCCCAAAAGTTTCTCTTAAAATAATAAAAATAAAGATTCGAAAATCTGTTGATTTCTAGCCTTTGTGCTTATAATACGAGTAATGTTTGTTTCTAACTTATTTTAGTCATGTATTTTGATTAATTTCATTTTAGTTGTTTATAGAATTTAATTTATTTTACTTTACTTGAAATTAGATTCTCTGTATATCATCCTATAAAAAAAAAGTAAAAATAAAAAAATAAATACAAATAGTCGAGTTGAGAGATTTACAAGATACGAGTACACAACCCAATTTGTATTCACATCTGGGATTGGTGGGATGATAACGAACAAAAAACAACCATTCTAAAAATGTTTACCGTCCAAACGAGAGCTGCAAAAAATTAAGTTCCTATCCTATCAATATTACATATACCAAAGGCATGTTTTGTTGTTTTTATTTCAGTTTTGTGTTCAGAGTTCAGTTCATTCGCATAAATGAAGAACCAAACCTATTAATTTTTATGAGATCATAAAAATAAGAAAATATAATTTACGTAAAGAATCCAAAACGCCAATTTTTAATAGACAAACGCAATTTTATTATTATTGTGTTTTGTGCAGGGTTACTATTAATTCAGATTTTTTAGTACTGGATAGCCAATTATAGTATAACAAAAATCGCACTTTACGTGTGCAAATTTATAGCGTCAGCAACCCTAACTTGGCTGAATTGGTAGCCCAATTTTGGTTTCGATTTATAAATAAAACTTTTATAAATCTCTTGGGACATAATAAATCAAATATAGGAAATCGCACGAAAATCCTTACTCTTTGCTTTTATCGGGCTTCTGAGATTAGAGCCACTCGAAAGACAACAGAAGAGCAGAAAAAATAAAATTGTATTATTTGATAAGCTGACCACCGATAAGGATTCCGGATGTGTCGAGCCTACTGTACATCAAAATGGTTATGGACGCCTACGCAGCCCATAGTTAGTACAATAGGTAAATATTCCATTACAATTAGTTTATTCATTATTGCACACATAATTTAAAAATATATTTTTTGAAAACATTTTTTGATAGACTATAGAAATTCAATTCTTAAGATGCTTCTCCTTAATGAAAACCATTCCAATTACAAAGTACAAATTTTTTCAAAATTACAAAAATTAAATATTCGAATGTTAATTACGGTGTATTTATTTGTGAGCTCATGATCCAATTGCAGTTCGATTTTTCACTTGAATCCGTTTGACCCAAAACTACCTCAAATTTTTCCACTTAAACGCTAGCTGCTAGCGTTACATCCCATAAAGAGATTTTACCGCCTCAACAATATATCTCCACATAACCTGGTCTGCAACAAAAGGATGCCAGACACGATGACCGAGTATGTGCAGATGGTCGTCCATGACGTTCGTTTCATTGGTCGAATCCAGGGGTTACTTAGTGACGCGGGCTTACCGTCAAAGAAAATGTTCTAACTGTTGTGTTTGGCCATCGGAGCGCACTACTTATCCATCCGCATCTCTCATTTACAACAACAATACATTTTCTCGATTCTCTAATCATCGATTGTTCTCGAACATTGATTGTCGTTCAGTTCACGTTTGAATCTTGTTACGGCATCAGTCAAGTATGTTTGATGGACCAGATGAAAAATTCGTAATCAAAGAACACATAATTTTCTAGCGCCTGCCCTGTTTCGTGCGTTCGACCACAACAAAGAAAATGTTGATAAGTACTTGGCTCAGTTAAAACTGTATTTGCTGCGATGAAAATTTCGACAAAAATCCATTAGATGAAATCTAGAAAAGGTTGCATCGAGAAATAGTGATCAGCGAATTAAATCTCAAAAGAGTCGTGATCGAAGTCAATCTTATAACAATGTCAATTCGGTGAATGTAATCGAAAGTATTGAAAATTTCCGAGACGAATTGTTCAAAATTGCGAAAACTTGTTCAACAAAATAATGGGAGGTGAAAGTACTAGCCAACAGGAAGGCTTCGTTTGGTGTTGTATGAACCATTGGTGTTGTATGAAGTTACAAGGATTAACAAACATTTGCTCAGCAGTCAAATTGGATAGAGCGTTGTGGTAAGAAATTTTTCGTGACAATAGAAATTAACGGAAGGCCTCTAAAATTTTTAATTGTTCAACCATTACCATGAATGGTAATGATGGCACGGAATTGCCATCCATGTGACCGCTGGAGAAAATGTTTTCGTGTGAACTGGTTCGATGTATTCGGTTTTTAAATCTGTAGTTTTGAAGCGGAGAAAGAGTATTTTGTTTCTATTTCGTGCGATTGGGAAACGAAAGTCAATAATCTGAGTAAAAAATGCTCCAGCATTTTCAAACCTGGTTTGGGTCACTATAATCAATTAAAAGCACATTTAACCGTGAAACCTGATGCTACACTGAAATGTTTCAAGACATATCCGTTGACATTCACATTTTGAACAGATGGATGAAGTTAAAAGAGAGATTGACAAATTGGTTTCACTTGGCGTTCTTCAACCAATCCAATTCAGTTGATTGGCTGCACCCATCGTGGTTGTCCGGTAAAACTAACAAAAAGTCACTGAAAATCTGCACTGATTTTAAGCTAACAGTAAATTCTTAACTCTGCGTCTACCAAAATCCAGTTCCGACACTTGAGGGGTTATTTCAGCTCCTGCAAAGAAGGAAACGATTTTCGAAGATTGAATCGAAAGATCGTGTGGTAGTTTCGACTTCATTTAGACCAGCTAGCGCGCCAGCAATATTTCGTTTTTTGCTTTGTTGATCTAAAGACCAATAAGTTAATCTGATGATTCCTATGGATGGAGAACTTTTTGCACGGAAATTATGTTGCAACCCAATATACAGATATTATCAGTGTATAAGCTAATTATTGCTTCAAGTTATGCTACAAACAACTGCACTGGGCTATTTGACGAATAACGTACTCCTAAGCCAGATTAAACAAGATGGACAATTGAGTCACCTTTTGTCTCACTCTCGATGTTATTTTGAAAGTTTACCTGCGTACATAGAAATCAATTTTGATGGAATATCCAAATAAAACAAAATAGCGTGCTTCTCTGGAGGCTTCTGTACGCCTATTGGAAGTCTACAAATAGACAATGAAAAGTGATTTCCTTCTGACTTCTAAGTTTACGATAAGAGTTTAATCATGCAGCAAAATAAATGGTTGCATCTATGTTGTAACATTTTACAACAAATCCTAAATTCACCAGGTGTTGATATCGTATTTGGTGGTGGTAGTCTGTAATTATTTCTGTTATACAACTATATCGGTTTCTAGGCTTAAGGAGTTCGCCTTATATTTTGAAATAGATTTCATTGATATGCGCGGTTATGCTCCCGAATTACATACGTACACTCTTAATCAGAAAAGTTATTTTTTGCTTGTGGTGGATTTCGTCTTAAAGTAGACGTCGAAGCCTCTGTCACAGCAGTTTTAATAATGTTCCACAGGTTTCGGAATAGTTTGTTCTCTAAAAAGCCCAAAAGGTTGTTTTCAAAATGTGCACGGTTAACATGATTGATTATTAAACGCTTCAGTGTTGCAACGGGCGATTCGTTAGAATTTCCAGATTCTTTTTCAACTTCCTTCGTTTACACCGTCATTTGATTTTCATGTGATTTTATGATTGCGTTTATGCGAAAAATATGTACTTGCAACTACCAAATTGTAGAGCATGGCTGTTAGCTCAGTCATTCGTGTCCCATTAATGTAAAAAACAGAGCGAATGGAGCCTGGATTGATTTGGGCATTGAAATCGCCTAATGTTATTTTGACGTCGTGTTTTGGTATGTTATTCAAGGCACCATATGTTTATAGAGAGCATTCTTAGTTTGATCGAGCGTATCTTCACTTGGGACATGGGCGTTGTTTAGGAAGGAAAGGCTATGGTTACTATAATCGCTACTGATGAGGAATCTGACTCTAAATTTTTATTGGTCGATGTTATCATTTCGACAAAGTCTAAATTGGTGACGGCTGTAATCGACGATGTAATTGATATTTAATCTTTTTCTCGGTAGTTTTATTTTATTTTTAATTTTATTTATTATTAAAGAAATCTATTCTTTGAGTTATATGTATGATTTCAGATTTAAGGTACAAAATTCAGTGTAAAACAAAAATTAAGTTAAAACAAACAAAAACAAAAAATCAAAATCTTAATTTTGATTTAACATTTAAAGTTTTTAAAAATTTTTTTAGTTGTCATTTGATAAATTAAAGTCAAACAGGGCATCCCTGATGTTGAATGATTTTGACAACCTATTAATGGAGTTGTTTTCTCCATAGCTTGTGAAATGGCGTTCTAGTACTAAAGTCGTGGTTTCGAAATGTCCTGCATGGCACATAAATTGATAAGTTTCCCAAAAAAAGAAATTGAATCAATTTGACCAAGCAAAACGTTACCAATGAAAGCCGCGCCCAAGAGAAGTTGTCTATTTTCAAGGGTTCATATTTTGTAATCCGTGCATCTTGTTGAGTACGGAGGTAACCGAGCCACATTTTTTTATAATGATTAATTTTGGTCATAAATCCAGTCAATTTTCTTTAATAAAAAATAGTATAGATCTAGACCATTACAGCGTACTCCAGTTGAGATCGAATGTAAACGAAATAGAGATAAGGTTTAATATTTTTAAAGTCACCAGTTCATTATTTGATAAATCAAAATATGGCCTTCGCCTTCGCAATAAAATTTTCAATACGCCTATTGAAAGTGGCGTTTTCGACGAATGAAACAGCCAAATCCATAATTTCATTGACTCTTTGCATTACTTCGCTGTTGTCTTTGTACTGTAGGAAGTAATTAACGGATTTCTTTTACGATAAAAACACATGATTCTGCGTTTCTTAATATTTAAGTATAATGAGATTCGATCACACCACTTACTTAATTTATCTATACCTTAGTTTCTCCGTATCAAGCATTCTATTTACAGCACGACATATATTATCTCGGTTATCCGTTCTATGAAAACAATAAACATCCAGAGTATGAAATGTGATCCTTGGGGAACACCGGACATAACTAAACTTTAATAAGGTTTGATTTCTCATTTCCCATTATTAATTGCAGTGCAATTGACGATTTGCACATAGAGCTCTTAGTAGAAATGGAAGAGCAAGAGCAAACAGCACCCTACTTCCAAAATAACTACTATGAGGCTCTCAAGGATAGAGTAGAACAACATTGCGATGGGAGCGCAACCGGAAAGAAGAGACTTCGAACCAGGCTGGAGAAGCCAAAGTAAAATTACCCAAGATAGAGCTACCAACATTTCATGGCGATTATGAGCATTTGAGCTCCTTCAACGATATTTTCACCGAGCTCATCCACAACAACAATAAGCTATCGGATACAATCAAAATGACGTACTGGAAGGCAAATCTACAAAAGGGAGCAGCCCAGTTGATCAGTCACCTCTCAACAATTGGTGACAATTACAACAAGGCCTGGGAAATACTGCAAGGAAGATACAACAACCCCAGATTATTAGCAAATAAGTATTTCAACTCACTACTAACTTTACCAACAATACATGCACCATCAGCAGCAGCAATTCGTAGTTTGTATGATACTACAGTTGAAATATTACACAACATCAACAAGTTAAAATTACACTCTCCTATTGAAACCCTAGTGATGTTCATTCTCACTCAGAAAAAATCCTTTAAAAAGAAAAGGAAATCTTATTGAATCAATTATTTTTTACTATTGAAATTAGTCAATGCGATTTGCCCTTTTATTTTTATAGTTTGAAAACTATTAAATATATACGGTACTTAGAATATTCTTTTCAAAAGTGCATACCATTGAAAATTAATAAGATATCTCATTATTTTCACTATGTATCAAAACATACTATTGAAACTATTATATTTCCTATTAATTTAATATCATTTATACTATTGAATTAATGTGAAAAATTTATAAAATTAACACTGCATGCTGTTGTTTTAAATGTTCTGCAATGTTAAAATAATAGTTCATACTATTAAAACAATATGAGGTATCTCATTATTTCCGATTAAAGTTATTATATTCCCTAATGATTCAACATTAATGGTACTATTAATTTAATTTGATAAATTTATAGGTTTAGTACTGCAGACTATTATTTCAATTTGTTGGCAATGTTAAAACAATAGTTCATACCATTGAAACGTAATAATAAATCGTATTGTTTTATAATAGTACTATTGAAACTATTATATTTCCCATTGATTTAATATGAATGATACTATTAAATCAATGGGGAAATTTTAAAATTTTTACAGTACGATTGTTTCAATTCATGTTTTAATTCTTTTCCAATATTAAAATAATTTTGTTGGTTTTATCCCATTATTATCAAAGAATCAGAAATTAGTCATCACATATATTTAGGAGACTCACATTTTTATTAAAAATTGATTCATAGCTGAAAATTATATATGACTTAACAAAACTACTCTGTGAAACAATACAATAATTGTAACTCTACTGATATTTTTTTCAGTTGCTACCATTTATAGAAGTATGTACTTAAACATACACTTTACCAGTATTTAGGTTTGGCTGTATGTACTCCGTTTTCTTTAAATTCCACAGTTTCAAAGCAACATTGTAAATAAAAGATTTTGTTTATTTCAAATATTATAATATTTTATTAAACTTAAGAGTTTTTAAAAAAATGTATTGTACATTAAAATAATTTTCTACGAAATGCTTTTATACCGTTATTAAGAAAATGTAAATGTATAGGTGGCCCTTCAAACTCTACAATTTTTTTCAAAAATGTCTTGCTATTGTTTTTATTTTCTACAATGTATGACTGAAAATGTTCACTGAAATAAGAAACATGCCACTGATTGATTGATTGATTGATTTTGAATGTACGACCAAGTTCTTAGGCTTGAGTTCCCGGATGACGCCGGGTCCACCGTACACCCTTTTTTACACATAACAAAACCGAAGGATTGGATAGGTTAGTTAAGTGGGACAGAATCGGCCCGGTTACAGACACCTAGGTATAGCCGATAGTTAGTAACACAAAGACAACACAATTCTAATCTACTAGATGAAGGATAAAGGCTTAATAGGTTAATGGATAACGATGGTATTGGTCTTCAACAATTGCTTCTTTAAAACGGCCACCTAAGAAAAATATTATTATTTCACATGCATCTGGAATTTTCCTGAAATTTAATTCTATTAATACTTTTCGGCTTCCTAACCAAAATTGGTTGACTCGACCCGTTACAGACACCTATGTAAAGTCGTTAGTAATAAAATGACAACACAATTCTAAACTACACAAGCATCTGTAAATTTCCTGAAATTTAATTCAAAATTCATATTTTCCGGCTTCCTAAATAATTGAAACATTTATTAATTTAATCATTCTGCAACTACGCAGAATCCATCCATTAAAATATCCTAAATAATTTAGAAATCGCAAAAATTTCGTATGTTTAGGAAAAAAAGGAAACAAATACTTTTATCACTACTTTTGCACTAGTTCTGGAACTTCTTCTACGTTTGCTGGGGATATATCACATACAATTAATCTCAGACATGACACATGCGACTCGTCTATGACTTGTCACCTCGTATTATACTTGTCATAAACGATTCATCTCAGACTGGTAACAAACGTAAATTAGTAATTAGTGTGTCGTCAATGGCTTTCCTGCTGGAAGGTAATATTTAAGTAAAGGCAACTAGATAAAATTTGAAAAAATTATTCTAAATCTAATTTCTAGCTTTTCAGTTACATAGATATAACGAAGTTGCCGATAAACAATTCTTTATGTTAAGATTGTTAAAATCCCAAATCCAATGCAAATAATATTTCTTTTTATAAAGCAAAAATATCACACAACTCTCCGCAAGTTGAGAAACACAACGTTCAACGAACAACCACCACAAACCGCAGACACCGAGCCATTACTCACCATGAACGAAACCCATTCAAATCACTCCAAATATCAAAAAAGATTCACTGCAATACAGCTGCAACACATCCTCGCCGCACATCCTGTGTAAACCAATCACACACATACACCACTCGTCAAAATCTAATTCAGTTCTCGCACCACAGAGAAAAAGTATAACCCCCTCCCAATCGCCAAAAATATATACATTCCTTTATATGTACAATATTCATTTTGCGCGATCTCGACCTGCGACAACATCCACCCCTTGCCGATGACGCCAACCCAGGCCGACAAGGAGAGGTTAACGTCAGCCGCCTCTCCACAACGACGGCAAAAAATCTCACAAAGTTAACAAAAGTCTAAATTATTATACATATAACAAATCAACAAATTATGAACAATTAAAGTCTAATCGACTTTCCCAATTCACAAATTGAATCATCCACATTCAAGAACATTTAGTGCAAATCCAAAGAAATTCGCCCATTTAGACAACGTAATACGAAGTCATAGTGTAATCCACTACAAAAATATAAATACAACCGTGAGAGAGCAGAGAATATTATACGATCATTTTGTTTATATACTGAAATAAGAAACATGCCACTGACTACAAATTAAATATATTATGTTTTGATTACATAAAACCATTTCCTCTATTTCAAAGAGTAAAATTTTGTTTGAATTTGATTCTGTCATAAACAAATGTCCTTTATACATTTTCCCCCTGAACATTAATTTTGCTAAGCAAGGTGCATTTTTTAGATCTAGTAGGTCCCGATCAATATTCTTATAAGTTTCACTAATGTCAGTAATTAATATATCACATTTATGAAATTTTAAATCTTCTTCAAAAAATGTTTGGTTCGAAAGACTGTTTGCAAATTTTGGGCCAGCTTTAATCGAAAGGGTATAGGGAATATTGATTCTTGAATTGGTGGCCATTGCTGAGTTTTTATAGGGTTTATGGAGTCCTTCGAATCTCATACTCCACAAATGTTTCAACGGACCACATTTTCGAATTGCAGTAGGATAATCAACCAAAAAATGAAATTTTGGTTTCAATGTATCATTAAATAATGACATATATAATGAATTGTGCTTCGATATAAGATATTGTAACGAGTTTATATTAAATTCATTTAAAACCGGGAGCAAAACTAAGTCTATTATTTTTATTAAGACTATTAAAAATTCACATACTGGATCGTCCTCCTGGACCAAGTCACCAATCATCAACATAAAATAGTTAATAAATGTCATTGTCTCACGTGCAGTCATTTTTAATGTGTTCGATTTCAGTCCAGTCATCGTTATTGAGGGTGAAATATTGCCTATCTCCGTTTGTCCGTAATTAAACATCTGTTTGCGGAAATTGAAATCTTCCAATGGAAATAACTTCAATGTATCAATAAAATATATTAGAATTTTTGATACATCATACCACCAATAAATGGTCTTAATGTATAAGCATTCCCGAAATCTGATCTGTCTTTAGTTTTAAAAAACCCTGCCACAAACATATTGTTGAGTTTGGATAATTGGTGCTTAGGTATAGTTGGAAAGGAGTAATAAACCCCACAAACAGATTGTTCCTTAGCATGTGAACCTAATGGATTATCTACAGCACAATCGTCTAAATATTAGAGTTAAGGGATTGTTAATTTTCCATTAAACGATTTAATTTTTGATTTCCAAACGCTACCATTTATCAAATTGCAAAATTCTCCAGAACGACTGTTTTCTAACATTTTTGTGTTTACTATAGTTTGTGCTAAGATATTTTTATATTCAAAAAACTTCTTAAACTGAAATTCTATACCTTTATCAAAAAATTTGCTTTTTAATTGCTCCACTTTTTCTCTGTATTGACTTACACTTAAACAGTGAAGTAGTGTTGACTCCTGGCAATCAATGATACTAGGCTTCCACTTGCTTTTTTTGTTAGTTACAATTGATGATTGTAAAACCGAATGTAACAGCATAAAAATTATGCAACCCTGAGAGTCTGAAATAAATAAATTTAAAACATTTTAAAATTTCAGAAAACTGACTGTCAATTAATAAAATCGTGCTTGGGGAAATATGAATTTAAATAATTTGTACTTGGGACTAAAAAATGATAACAAAGTATAAATAAATTACCACAAAAAGTGTAGTACATATATTTAATTTTTTAGTTACAAGTAGCATTTATTGAATCAGATCATATCTCGCATGAAACGACGACAAAATACATTGACAGAATAAAATAAAAAATAAAAATTCAATTTTTGTTGTTACTTTAAAGGTATGATCTGATCCGCGTTCGGAATATAAGCAGTGTTGCTTTGGTAAAGCTCGCTCGGCTTACAACAACAATTGCATTTGTATAAAGCCGAATTGGCTTTAATGTAAATCCAAAAAAATTTTAGTTTTAAGAAAACTAAAACCATTTCTAGTTATGGTGTTCACCGCAAGGAGATGGTTTTTTAATTTTTTTTCGGAAGGTTGTCATTTTTTCGTAATTGACATTTGGCATTTGTTATTTGAATTGTGAATTTGAAAATTATATCCTAAATAATTTTATATTTTTAAAATAATTTAACTCTAAAAATATTGCAGTTGTAATAAAAATAAAAATGAAACAAGGCGAGAAAAGTTTAATCATTTAGGTAACAATTACTTTATGAATTTTAATACAATTTTTAAAAAGTTTTCGTATTAAATGTTTATATAAATGCTTATATATAAATACTTGTTAAATTTTACTTAACAATAATCATTTTTTGTTTTCTAGAGTTGCATTGATAATATAAACAACGATGAAGATGATGATATGTTTGGAATTAGTTCATCCTCCAGTGATACAAGCGCTTCATCTGAAGATTCTGATTCCTCTAGTGACCAGCCTCTAAGAAACCATTCTCGACTGGAAAATTTTATAGAAACCATAGCTGGTTTTTCTGATGAGGATTTTCGTAAACACTTCCGGTTAACTCGAGAAACAATTTCTTTGTTAATAGGTATGTTAGTTACAAGTCACGATAGTATATGCCTGTATGTTTAACCACACACAGATCATCATCATTTTGTGATCATAAAATTGAACTTAAATAGAACTTATGACTCACCTTTATTTAATTTCAGAACTATACCAATCATCGGAAGTTTGCCCACGCCAACGACATGGAGACCGTAGAAAACTTGGAGCCAGAAAAGCAATATACATATTTGTATGGTACGTTGGGAATACTCTGACGTATAGGCAGATGGGTAATCAGTTTGGAATTAACCAAGTAACGTCGTGGAAAGTCGTGAACCGAGTTGCATCTTGGCTTGTGACCATTTCCCATAAATATATAATATGGCCACGTTCAGCTGAGAGGATAGCACAAAATACCGCATCATTTCGCTCGATTGCAGGAATATCTGGAGTAATTGGGGCTATAGACGGAAGCCATATAAGGATTAAAAGGCCTCGAACTAATCCAGTTGTATTTTATAGTCGGAAACACTCCTACAGCATATTATTGCAGGCGGTGGTGGATTCCGCAAAGCGATTCATCGATGTGTGGGGATCTGTGGGGAACCTGGTTCTATGCATGATGCTAGAGTTTTGCGACGATCCCCATTATTTCGGCTTGCTGAAGAAGGACAAATTTTAAAAGGAAAGAGGGTCCTATTGGGAGATTCAGCATACCCACTAAAAAGTTGGTTAGTTCCACAAAATATTTACAATCGTGAAACTATCAGTAAAATAAAAAACTTACGACTTTTCCGCTTCTGTTGACATTATAAATTTGTTGTAGGATTTTAATATTTTAATAAATATGTATATTTAATATATGTATTTATTATAATTATAACATTATATTATTAAAACTAATAAATTAACAATACACCTAAAGATCAAGATTTGACAGTTTAATGTTTTATTACCAACACAGAAATATTAAAATGCATCGAAAAACTCTAAACCCAAAAGCTGTTGCTTTGAGAAAGTAAAGAAAAACCGCTTAGCTTTACCAAAGCAACACTGCTATAGTTTCGTACAATGCGACTTGTATTATAAAATATATTAAAACAAAAATATTCGAAAAACTTTTAAAATTGTTAAATTGAAATATTGAAATCCAACTTACTGGTATCAATTTCTTTTTCCAAGGCTTTGAGCAAGGTGCGTGATGACTTATCCTTAATATGTAGCTTGAAATATTGAATGACGTCTCTTGTAAACTTTGGCCATTTGGTGTACAGTTCCGATTGGTTTTGGGGGAAAGTGAGGCTGTAGTCGATTTCAACCTGTTAAACGTTTTATACATTTTTAGTAATCCTAGTTATAACTGAAGATCAAAATATACTACCAGTGTATGCCCAAGGCTGTGTTTGGAAAGAGGCCATTTGTTTAATATGTTCCCACCCTCCGTTAAAATATCAAGTTTTCTATTATTTAAAACTGATGTCCATTTTAGTTCAACTTCTGACCAAGGCTCACTGTTATGGCCAAGCCAAATTATCGTTGCTGCTTCGTCGTCTGTGGTTGCTGTTTCAATACTTAAATTAGTAGTCTTATTTTCGGTATGCGGTTCTAAGGAGTATAAAACGATTTAATTGCAAAAAATATAAACAATTTTAATTAAATTAAAAAGATATGCTATATCTAAAATGTTTATTGATTTACCTTTCTGGTCTCCGGTTAGAGATGTTTCTAATTTTCTTATTTTAACACGCGCGTTTACCGTTTTATCATATAATTTCCCAACAGGATTTAGCCCATGACCCCTTTTCCTGAAGTAGTAATCCTGTTAAAATAGTCAAAGAATTATATAAAAATAATATTTGAAATATAAAATAAAGCACAATAAGCAAATACTGGTAAAAATATAAAATGTTAGTAACAAATTACGAAAAAATTGGCTTACACTACATTCTAATGGAAAAATTTCTTTAATAATATTTGCGATAAGCCCAATATCATTCATCGTCAATGCAACATTTTGCAATGTATAGTGATCTACAATAATGGAAGTCAATGTCTTCCTGTGCGTATCGTTTAATGAATCATGTTCTTCATAATATTTCATAATTGCATTTCCTCGTTCAGATTTTGTTAAGAGTTCTTTCAATTTTGGATTATTTAAATATATATCAGAGGTCGAAGTAGTGTTAGGTGCTAAAACCGATTCAACTGCAGAGAGTTGATTTGAAGACGGACAGTGACGTTCAATCCATTCTTTTGTAGTACTGGTTACTGATAATGTGCTTGCCTAGTAATTAATAATTAAATAGAGTCTGAAGTAAAATTAAGGTTACATTAGATTTAATATTTTACACTTCGTCTCCAAACATCAAGATGATATCTCAACTTGGCTCTAGTTCCTATACCTCAATTGGGAAAAGGACTTCTAGATCCTTTTCCGTTAGTAAAATAAGGCTCTCCATATCAACCGCACAAGCTTCATAAGAAATAATAAAAAATTCAAATAAAATAATAAAATACAAATTATAATATCATAAAATACACCCAATTATTAGGGATATTCGTTTGCCCTTATGTGTTTATATCACTTAGGAGGTGACATTATAGGGTGTATTTTATGCTGTGTTCAAACAAACCGAAAATAGCGCTCATATTGTTTACCATTGAGTCGTAAATAAACTTCATTTGACAAGCCAAAATTAGCGTTTTTAACTCCACATTATCTGTTTCGACGATGTTTTCTTCAACAGCAGATGAGTATGTTACTATATTTCCGTCAATATCTATAAAATTCACATCACTAATATTTGGATTATCTTCCATTTTGATAAATGTATTATATACACTTAAAAGTTATTTTCAAATGTTTTGCAAGCCTTTAAAGAATATAATATAAAGAGCATTAAAACACGAACTTTAGATCGGTATAGTATAGTAACTAGATATTCCACATTAAAGTGTAAATCTTCAACAAGTAACCTAAAATAGGTTTTATGGTGGCATTTATTTGTTGGAGTTAAACATTAAAATTTTGCCTTGAGCCAAATGAAACAACAATATGAAGCAAATTGTTTTAGCTTAGCGGTTTATTCTCCATTCGATCGCTAATAAATAATTTGCACTTGAAAATATCATTACTTGATTGATTTTAGCCTTTAAATTACGTTACCAATTATATTACTTTAGTGAAGCAAGATTGAATTGAATCGTTTATAATCCCATTTATGTAAATATCCAATTTTATCATAATCGGTTACGAGATAGATAATTTTTTAATCTGTTAAATTCCCACACTTTACCACATATATTGTTTGAAATGATAAGGCATGATTTTTATTTTTAACTAAACAAGATTACAAATTGGAGGATTTACAGTTTTACACTATTAAGCGGGATATTCAGAAGTGCATTTAAAATATGTACATATAAACAAAAAAATACAAACTACACTAATAAAATATGTGGTAATTAATTTACAAAACCATAAATCATTTTCTTTAAATATAATACATACATACCTTTAACTACAATGGTGAATGCTTGGGTTGTAGTTACCGTTAAATTAGTTTTCCACTTTTTTCACTAATGTTAATCAAATTTAAAAGGGTGTTTTTTTAAGAGGTTGCCGATTTTTTTTTTGAATAAAACACATATAAAATTATGAAATGACCAAAATTTTTTTTTATTTGGTAGATAATTTTTTGGCATTTAACATTTAAACACAATTTCTGGCATATGGCTACTTCTGGAAACGGTGGTCTTCTGAATATATTCACCAACTTCAGCAGCGAACCAAGTGGACAAGAACCCAGCCTAACTTGTTGGTAAACGACTTAGTACTAATAAGTGATGATCAACTACCTGCTACCCGGTGGAAATTGGGACGGGTTCTTGAAACTCATACTGGGAAGGATGGCTTGGTTCGAGTCGCCACAGTAAAATGTCAGGACACAACATATAAACGGCCAATTACAAAATTATGCAAGCTACCGATCGAAGATGCAGTGAAGGAAGCACTGCCTCCATTACAACCCATGTTACCTGCCCCATTTTGTCCGGCTAACACATTCGAGTCGGGTTGCGTCAGTGGGAAATCGGAGGATTCATTGCCGACATAATAATGAGGGGCAGTTCAAACCATTGTGTTGTTTCCAAAATTCACTACACCAAAAAAAAAATGAGAAATCGATCCACCTTCCCAATTCACAACAACACCATTGACCAATAATACAAAATTTACTCCATTATGGCAAACAAACTTTATTTATATTAAACAAATGAAAATGAAGATTAAAATTAAGGTAACCATCGTAAATAATGAGTTGAAGATTTATAGTTAAAGTTTATTGAAAACAATTATTGCTTTGAAAGAAAATTGAGAATATGCTCTGATATACGAAGATTGACCAAAACAAAAAAAATGTATATATAACATAGAATATAATATAGAATATGAAAGTAGATGAAAATATAAATGAACGCTTATAATTACACTCACCCAGTTTTCCGCAGAGTACTCTTCGGCCAACCCCGTGGTGCCTGTGAAAAAAATATTAAAATTCGATGCACACTTTCATTCACTTTCTCTAAAATTCACCGTTCTAACTGCTTAAATATTGCAGAATTTTCTTTCTTATAATTAATTTCAAATCACTTTATATCAAAAATTTTTTTTTTATATATTTTTTTATCACTAGATCTTATACTTCTAAATTAACTAATTAACTAGATATGAATTATATTTTTTTCATAACTACAAAACTTATACTCGTAAAACTATAAAACTTTTTTTTTAAACGCGCGAATTCGGCATTACAAGTTCCGTAATGTAAAAATTTCGTTTTCTAAACCACATACGAGTACGGTTTTTTTTCTTACTTATTTTTTCCCGGAGTATAGATTCGTTCGGGTTACTGAACAATTTGGTTTAATCCTGCGTTAAAGATGAGATACAAATTTTGTTTTGTTCACTAATTTTTTGACTTTAGTACTGGAAGGTGGTGATAGTGTTGAAGTAGTATTTACTGATTTGAGTAAGTATTAGATAAACTTGATCACGCCTTACTTATTAAAAAACTGGAACAGCTCAATTGTGATGTCCTTCTTTTAAAGTGCAAATTTGACGAACCGAACTCAAAAAGTATTTTTAAATAAATTTTTTTTTGCTAGAGATATAAATGTTTTGTTTGGTGTCCTACAAGGTAGCCACCTTGCCCCTCTCTTATTTATTGCATTCATAGATGATGTGAAGCAGTGTTTCAAACATTGTGAGTTTTTGATTTATGCTGATGATGTAAAAATCTTTTGTAGGATTACAAATGATGGCGATTTGTTTAATCCACATCAGGAATTAAATATTTTCCGTGAATCGTGTACCTTGAATAAGCTTTGTCTCAATGTTTCTAAATGTAAAGTTATGAACTTTTCTAGAAGTCATCTTTGTCTTGTTAATAGCTCATTTTTAAATGGAGTTATGATCGATCGAGTCTATTCTTTTCTAGATTAAAGTATCTTATTTTCTCAAAAATCGTCTAAAGCCATATTGGCAGATGTATCTATACATAGCTAATTTAATGTTAGGGCTTTTAATCCGTTTCTCCAAAAATTTTCTTGATTCGTATCCTTTAAAAGTTCTTTTCGTTTCATTTGTTCGTTCACATTTGGAATATACCTCATTTGTCTGGAATCCGTACTGTAGCAATTCCTCTAGCCGTATATAATTAATTCAGAAGCGGTTTCTGTTGTTTGCCTTCAGGCGACCCCCCGAGATGTAAATGCTCCTAAGTATATGATATCGCTAAGTATATGATATGATTTTGGCCATTGTTTGTTATTGAACATTGGATCCGTCCTTAGACAAGTATCTTCCATAGTTTTCGTGTGCGATATTATAATGGAATGGATTGATTGTTCACAACTACTGTCGTTCTATTCAATACATACTCTAGCGCGATCATTTAGATACGGAGGCTTCGTAATCGATCTGCACTCCCATTCGTCGAACTTCGGTATGTATTCCCCATTTTTAATTCAAGTCGGATATTTAATAATGTTTCCGTAGTCTTCGATTTGAATTTGTCTACAGACGAATTTAAATGGGTTATAAAAAATTTACACAAATTTGAACTATAGTACATCGGGCTATATACGTTCCATAATACTGTTAATCCCACTCAATTTTTTTTGATATTTATACAAAATTCATACAAGTGTTCAAATTTACTAACTTATTAATTTCTTTTATAATTTCATTTTATTTTCTTCTTTTTAAATTTATTTTCTATATGTTTGTTGTAAAAAAAAGTTACTGAAATTTTTATTAAAATCGGTGTTAGTGAATATATGTGTCAATTGAATTAGTTAGCCATTAACAAGCTTTGTAGCTCGAATTATAAAATATCACAGCGAATTATAAAATATCACGGTGATATTTCAAGAACGGCTTATCCAATTTAAATTTTTTCGCATGTCTTCCTTTATTTTCAATTCGGACAATTGAAAAGCTTTTGGGATCTCTGCATTATAAAGAGAGATAACGCGATGATGTAGTTGATACATCATCAACGTCAACCAACCATTGAGTTAGTACAAATTAGGATGACCGCATGTGAAAAGCTTGAAACTAATTGTGAAGTGGTAGTGTAATTATTCCAGTAACCATTAGCCATTAGTTCGAAATTAAAAATTGATTATGTAACCTTAACAATGAGGTGGCCAAATCCCTTAATGGCATCCTATTGAGCGCAAGCAAAATAAAATAAATATCACTGAAAAGATCTTGAAGAATGTTATACGATCAGTTGAAGCACATTAGTACATATAACTACCATTGTGGCGCTGAAATCAGCTACCTTTAGGTAATTTCATAAAATAACATAAAACATTACATAAAATCATATGACATATTAAAAATCATTCTTGCTTGGAAAAACAACAACTTTATTACCAGCACTTTAGTTTACAAATTCGCCGCTTTGGCGTTGGTGGCAAATTAATCCTTTGGTAAGTAAATTTAGAGACTTGGAGTCATTTCTCAACCAAAAATTGTAAAATTTGATATGCAGAATTGGATTGGGATTCTAACTTGAATTTTGAACGAAGTTCTGGAATTCAACCACACTGAATGTAATTATAGGCCATTTTTTTTAAACAAATTATGGTCAAATTTGGTATGTAAGCATTGGGATTCTAACGTGAATTTTGAATGCAATTCTAAAATTCAACCATTCTGTACGGAATTTAGCGAATCCTTAACCAACTACTGTCAAATTTGGTATTCAGAAACAGATTTTTATTTTAAACTGAATTTTGAATGTTCTAGAACATGGTAATGCTGATGTTAACTAGACAATGGATTTATTTACTAATTATAGTCAAATTTGGCTATAATGTAATATAGCTGGTTTATCGAATATTTATTTTGAAAGAAGTGCTGAATTTTGGCCATGTCGAAACTAATTAATGATGTAAATATACATTTTTTCATTTCATTAACAAATAACCGTAGAAGAATTATATATTTATATTAAACCAAAAAAAACTCTAATCACAATTTCCAGTTAATTCACAAGATATTGGGTGCATTTAAAACGTCGGAGGCTACTTATTTTACTGATTTAATTCTGGAAAGGCGCTTCTGGAAAGGTGATGCATCGTTTGTAAAATAAATTATTCACGCGGTTGTTATTTCGAGTAAAAAAAAATGGCTTTGTTATACGTACAAAAAATATTATTACAAAAAACACTTTATTATTTTGAAATCTGGTAATGGTTAAATATACAATTTATTATTATTGTTAATTTTATTCCTCACCTGACAAGTCTCTAAAATAAATAGCATTAGAAACAATTTCGAAAAAATAAAAGTGATTATGAATTTGTCAATGATGCAGCACAAAAAATTGCTACAAAACTATCTTATTAATATTAAATATTTTGAATCTTCAAATCTCTAGAACTTTATCCAAAATTCATGTTCAAATCCCAGAACAGCTTTCCATTCTCTGTAAAAGTTGAAAAAGTCGCTTGAGAAATGGTTAAGTGTCATTTCTTATAGCTGAGTGCTTTACAAACCAAATTTGACCTTAATTTGATCAGAAATGACATACTCGTAGTTCCATTTATAATGACCATAAAGTAAAATGCCTTCTACCGTTCACGTAAGAATTCCAATTCACCTTAATTCATATCCATTAATTATGTTATGCATTTTCTACAAATATCTACTGTCTTGAAATAGACTATCAAAACCCCGCTCTTTGATAATCGGGATTTCGAAGAGCGAGGTTCTGCAAATTGGGATTTTGAAAAGTGGGATTTTGAAAAGCGGACAAATAAACACGGCCCAAAAAATTCATTTCTGTTTAATTAAGTAATTAATTAGGTTAGTAAGGTTTGGTGTTTTCGCACTATAGAAAATTATGTTCTATATTTGTTCGTAATAAAATTAAAAAATTGTTTTAGAAATTCTTTATTTACTTTATAAAATATAATTTACAAATTAGCGAAAATTATTCATATTTAGGCCTTGCACTTAAAAAAATGTTATCGATCTGAAATAAAATACGAATCGATATACAAATTTAAATAAATTTTAATTCGTGAACCAAGCAGTTTTACCTGCACATTTTCCGGTGAGGTCAACGCAAATTCCACAGTTCGTGTGACGTCAGTCGGTGCTAATTTCGGTAAAATTTGATATAAATCCGATTTAAAATCTTCAATTAAATCGGTTTTAACCGGCCCCGGACTTATCGTTGTTATTCGAATGGGTGCTTTATAGAAATTAATTTCCTGCTGCAACGTTTGAGCTATAGCGTTGAGTGCATGTTTTGTCGCTGGATATACGTTAAATAAAGGATGTGGCACATCGGGGATACGATATCCCAAAATACTATTCATTATGATAATGTGTCCATTGATTTGTTGATCACGCATAATTTTCGCCGTCTCCCGCAAAATAATACATGATGCAACCACATTCACATTAAAAGTTTCACTTAATTCTGAAGTGCTTGAGTCGAGTATAAAATGTTTTTTATACACGCCTGCATTATTGATTAGTACGTGAATACCATTGAAATTGTCTTTGATCCAATTAAAGAGCTCTATAATTTCGTCCTCGCGAGATAAATCACATTTTCTGGCGTGAATTTTGCCAGGTCCGCTACTATTTTTGGAAAATTCCTTTAAA